>NC_069442.1:3814331-3861831 GCF_026875155.1 Cherax quadricarinatus
AAACTCAGAGATAGTTGTTATTTATTGGGTGGAACTCTAATTAGTGGCGCTGAACTTCAGTTTTATTTGTGTTGGAGATGCTACACGTGAGAGGCACTGTGATGGAACGTATATATTATATTTAAACTTCTAATACCACTCGCACCACTACCAGCACTGACACTGTTATTGCTAGTCTTACAACCACCACTACTACCACTACCACAACCATGAACACTTCGACCAAATCCAGTACCACTACAATGACTATCACTCCCTAACAACACTACCACTCCGTTAACGATACCACCACCACCATCACAACTAGAATCGCTACAACCAAGACCACTACTACCATCACCACTCCTAGTGCCACCACTATAACCACCAGCATCATAATACTATAACCACTATTATTAACACCACCACCTCACCATGTGAGATCATCCTGTCCTAAGCTGTCTGGAAATTAGCGTGGGGTGTTACCAAGCACCATGGCTTGCTGCAGTCCTTTAGAATCTCAAGTTAAAGTGTTGAAGTAGGAGGTTCCACTTCTTCAGGAGGAAAATAAGAGGCTGAAGGGGGTGCGAAGAGGGATTTTAAAATTGAAGTTGAAAAATTATGGAAATTAAGGTTTTCTTACCAAAATATATTGCAAAAATTCTGGCAACAGTTGATGCAATCAGCTTGTTTCTATCATATTTCTAAGTATGTTTTTTCAAAAATATAATTTTTATGTTTTTGCTGTCATCAAGAGGACATGTTGGCAATTAGTGTTTTTATTTTTTTTTTACTCCAGAAATCACTATTATTTCATTCTGAATTACTGATTATTTCATTCTAAACAAGTTCTGTGACGACAGAGTTGTTGCTGCTCTGTTGCCTCTGGGCTGTCAACAATGATAGGAGTTTGCAACACGCTCACTCTGGGTTATCAACAATGATAGGAGTTTGCAACACGCTCACTCTGGGTTATCAACAATGATAGGCGTTTGCAACACGCTCAGTCTGGGTTATCAACAATGATAGGAGTTTGCAACACGCTCAGTCTGGGTTATCAACAATGATAGGAGTTTGCAACACGCTCACTCTGGGTTATCAACAATGATAGGGGTTTGCAACACGCTCAGTCTGGGTTATCAACAATGATAGGAGTTTGCAACACGCTCACTCTGGGTTATCAACAATGATAGGGGTTTGCAACACGCTCAGTCTGGGTTATCAACAATGATAGGAGTTTGCAACACGCTCACTCTGGGTTATCAACAATGATAGGAGTTTGCAACACGCTCACTCTGGGTTATCAACAATGATAGGGGTTTGCAACACGCTCACTCTGGGTTATCAACAATGATAGGGGTTTGCAACACGCTCACTCTGGGTTATCAACAATGATAGGGGTTTGCAACACGCTCACTCTGGGTTATCAACAATGATTTACTGTGTAAGGAACCTCCCGTATAAAGATAGACTTAAAGCCTTAAATCTCCACTCTGTGGAGAGGCGTAGAATGAGGGGAGATATCATTGAAGTGTATAAGTGGATGACGGGCATAAACAAGGGAGATAATAAAGTACTGAGGGTGTCGAACCAGGTAAGAACCAGGAATAATGGATTTAAGTTGGATAAATTTAGATTTAAAAAGGACATAGGTAAGTACTGGTTTTCTAACAGAGTTGTAGATGCGTGGAATAGTCTTCCCAGTGGGGTGATAGAGGCTAGGACCTTGGGTAGCTTTAAGAAGAGACTGGACAAATATATGAGTGGGAGGGGCTGGGTTTGAATGGTGTCATTGGGTACGGGAGTTATTTCTTGGGTATCTTTAGGTAGAGGTCGTTTTGTTAAGGACCTGCCTCGCATGGGCCAGTAGGCCTTCTGCAGTGTTCCAACATTCTTATGTTCTTATGTTCTTATAGGGGTTTGCAACACGCTCAAATTTGGTGTTTCATCTCCAGAGAGTTTTATAGAAACAAAAACTTGAGTAACTCAGGAATAAGTTATTGACATTTGTGTCACATTTTTTCAAAGAGTAATAATAGGAGTGTCATGATTTTTTCAGACAATATTGATGAATGATGGTTCTATTTGGTTTTCAAAGTTGTTTTGCAATGTGTTTTACCATTTTGTTTTTATTGACTCTTATTCTCACAAAAAATTCCAAAAAAAAAAAAAAACACACAAATTTCAAAATTTTTTATAATGCAATCTGTTGACATTTCTCGCAAGAAAATTTGAAATCTAGATAATCTAACTCTTTATCTTTCATCTGATGTTGACTAGAACATTGTACAACTTACCAATTTTGTAAAAATCTGAGGGATTTATGATAAATACAATTTTGCAATATCTTGCAACTTTGCAACAAGAAGTCCATGCAAACATGTGTATAGGATGCAAACTGCACCTTAACAACAGCATAAAGTTACACTTGAAATTGGACTTCAATTTAAAAATCTCAAAATCTTATCTCCTGGTAGCTTCTGAAGCTTCGCCTAGATGGGTTTGGGAGTGAGTATGAGATGGTTGGAGCTGGTAAGGAGGAAAAGATTACCAACAGTGAGTTGGAGAGTGGCAGCCACTTAAGTGGCAAGTGGTTCACAATTCAGGAAGAAGGAAGATAAGGAAGGTTAATAGAGAGGATGTGAAGGTAGGAAATCGATTCTCTGTTCCCCAGGACGAGTGTACTTCAGTGGTTAGTGAGGTTGAAGGTACCACTGATTGCCCTGCTAATCAAAGTAAGATTATTCTGATTGAGGGAGACTCCCACGTAAGATATATGGGCTGTGCTTTTTGCAACAGAGATAGGAAGGCCAGACAGAAAGTGTGCCTCCAGGGTCTGGTGCTTGTGACATAGTCAGCAGGTTGGATAATATTATGTCAAGTAATGGGAATATGCCCATTATCTGTCTTAGTGCTGGTGGAAATGACATCGGGAAGAGCAGGAGACAGGAGCTGCTGGATAAGTACAGGGCAGCCATAGATGTAGTCAGGTCTAAGGGAGGGATCCCAGTCATATGTAGCATCTTGCCTAGAAGAGATGTGGGCAATGAATGAATGTTTAGGGCAAGTGGTATATATTGCTGGCTAGACAAATACTGCAAGGAACTTGCATTCCTATTCATTGATAACTGGGACAAATTCTATGGCAAACATGATATGTATGCAAGGGATGGGGTTCATCTCTCTGGGGCTGGAGTGGTTGCATTGGCCAGTTCGAGTGACGGGGGATCGTTGATGACTTGTCTAGGATTTTAAACTGATAAATTATAGAGGTATGGGTGTTTGTTGGAAACAATCAGGCTGCAGTACTAAGGTTGAAAACAACAGATATTACCAGGATACCCCAGGGATATGTTTAAAAGATAATATTCAAAATAAAGTTGCTAGTAAAGCTAAAGTAATTGTTCAACAAAGAGAGCTAGTAGAGGGCAATGAGTGACTAGCTCACTTAAGTTTTACTATACAAATAGTAGGAGTCTAAGAAAGAAGATAGATGAGCTAAGATTACTTGCAAGTGTAGGTAATATAGATATTATTGGTGTAACGGAAACTGGTTCAACTTGAAAGATAGAGAAATGCCTTCTGAATGCAACATACAGGGTAATAAACTATTCCACACTGATAGGGTTAATAGGAAGGGTGGTGGAGTGGCAATGTATGTCAGAGATAATTTAAATTGTTATGCTAGACAAGATATAAGATTAGAAACATCGGACACAGAATCTGTTTTCGTACAGTTTCTCGAGGGTCATGAAAAATTAATTTTGGGTGTGATTTATAGGCCCCCAAACCTTGATAGGGAGTGCAGTAAGCTGTTATGGGATGAAATTCATAAGGCATCTAGATATGAAAATGTTGTATTAATGGGAGATTTTAACTTTAGACAAATTGATTGGAACAATCTGACAGGAAATCTTGAGTCTAGTGACTTTCTTGATACGGTTCAGGATTGCTTTTTAAAACAATTTGTGACAGAACCAACTAGAGGAAACAACCTACTTGAGGTTAATGATGAGCTTGGGGAAAGCAGTCACAAATCACTTAGTTTCAATATAACATGGAATTACCTAGATAACTGCAATTAAATCTCTGTCCCAGACTTCCGCTTGGCCAACTTCATGGGACTGAGAAATTACCTGGATGGGGTAAATTGGGATGATCTGACTATGGGTCAGGTACATGTGTTGGTTGCCAATATGACGTATTTCAGAGCATAGTTCTAGCTGCCCAGACAACTTTTGTTCTGAGTACGGAAATTAGATCTAACAAAAATGATCCCAAATGGATAAACAATAGATTAAAACATCTCATTGGTCAAAAAGAGAGGCATATATAGGCGTATCAAAAGGGGATGGGCAGTTAAGAAATCAGTATATTCAATTAAAGAGAGATATAAAAAAGGAATAAGAAAAGCAAAAAGGGATTATGAGGCTAAGGTCGCAAGGGATTCGAAAACTAACCCAAAAGGGTTCTTTCAGGTATACAGAAGTAAGATTAGGGGCAAGATTGGCCCACTTAAGAGTAACTCTGGTCAGATCACTGACAGTGATAAGGAAATGTGTGAACTTTCTACACTTACTCCCTCTCAGTTTTTACTCAGGAAGATGCTAGCGAAATTCCAGAAATAATAAATGATGTAGAACGGGACGATAATTAATAAACTATGCACGACTGACATGGTCCTCAGACAAATAGAGAAATTAAAACCTAATAAATCCCTTTAAAACAATCCTTTAAAACCCTGTTTGCAAGGGTTTTAAAGGAATTTAAAGAGGAACTTAGTATACCTTTGGCTAATCTTTTCAATATATCACGACGAACTGGCATAGTGCCAGACAAGTTGAAAATGGCAAATGTAATACCTATTTACAAGGTAGGTGATAGGTCCTTAGCTTCGAACTATAGACCAATAAGTCTTACCTCCATAGTGGGAAAATTTATGGAATCAATAATTACCGAGGCAATTAGTGGCCATCTTGAAAGGCATAAATTGATCAATTACTCTTAGCACGGTTTTACAAAGGGGCGTTCCTGACTTACGATTTTACTAACTTTTTTCGTTAAGGTATTTGAGGAGATATATCATGGTATTGAATATGGAATAGGAGAAAGTTTTGGGCCCTTTGTTGTTCACAATTTACATAAACGACATAGATGAGGGAATAAATAGCGACATAAGCAAATTTGCTGATGACACCAAAATAGGTCATCCAGTTCATTTTAATGAGGACATTAGAGTACTCCAGGATGATTTGCATCTGCCACTTCCCCGACCACTGATACAGTGGTAGGAGAAGTGGCAGATTAATATAGACAAATGCAAGGTTCTAAATGTTGGACAGGAAAATAACCACGCCATATAAACTAAATAATGTTGATCTTAATATTAAGGATTGCAAAAAGAATTTAGGAGTTCTGGTTAGCTGTAATCTGTAACCAATAAAGTTGACAGAATCCTTGGCTTCATATCAAGAAGTATAAATAATAGAAGTCCTCAGGTTGTTCTTCAACTATATATCTTTGTTTAGGCCTCATTTAGATTATACTGCACATTTTGGTCACCGTATTAAAGAATGGATATAAATGCTCTGGAAAACGTACAGAGGAGGATGACAAAGTTGATCCCATGTATCAGAAATCTTCCCCATGAGGATAGACTGAGGGCCCTGAATCTGCACTCTCTAGAAAGGTGTAGAATTAGGGGGGATATGACTGAGGTGTATAAATGGGAGACAGGAATAAATAAAGGAGATGTAAATAGTATACTAAAAATATCTAGCCTAGACAGGACTCGCAGCAATGGAGTTAAGTTGGAAAAATTTAGATTCAGGAATCATATAGGAAAGCACTGGTTTGGTAATAGAGTTGTGGATGAGTGGAACAAACTCCCGAGTACAGTCATAGAAGCTAAGACGTTGTGTAGTTTTAAAAGTAGGTTAGATAAATACATGAGTGGGTGTGAGTTGGACCTGACTAGCTTGTGCTACTAGATTAGATGCCGTGCTCCTTCCTTAAGTGAATGTGACTTGACCTGACTAGGTTAGGGCGTTGGCTTAAGCTGGTAGGAGAATTGGACCTGCCTCCCATGGGCAGTAGGCTTGCTGCAATGTTTCTTCTTTCTAATGTTCTTATGACCACAACAACGATGATCAAGACCACTACTACCACCACTACCACAATTTTTACTTCAACCACTACCATTGCGAAACTACTTTTACCACCACCACTGCCATTACCACCATCACTACCACCACCACCACTGCCATTACCACCATCACTACCACCACCACCACTGCCATTACCACCAACACTCCACCACCACCACTGCCATTACCACCATCAATACCACCACCACCACTGCCATTACCACCATCACTACCACCACCACCACTGCCATTACCACCATCACTACCACCACCCACCACCACCACCACCACTAACCAAGGCCAAAACGAGCAATACTACAACCATCACCACCACTGCTTCTACCACCACCACAATCACTGCCCAACCTTCACCATCATTACCGTCATCATCTACACCACTATTACCACCATGACCATTACCACCACAAATACTATTACCACTACACCCACCGCCACTTTACCCCACTACTTCCATCACTATCACCACCATCACCACCACCATCATCACCACTCGAACACACCACCTGGAAAACATCCCGCAAGAGATACAATCAGTCACATTTGTTTTTTCAAGCCCCAGCAGATGTCACTTAACGTTCAAAGTTAAATGGATCCAGCAGAGTGGGAAAACACCGTCGCTTCTCCACCAACACTGGCCTCGTGTAGGCTTTCCCAGGGCTAATTAATCATAACCGCACACCTAATGGACGCCACTCATCTTAAAAATGGACAGTATTATTAAAGGGTCTCCAGAAAAAAATTCAATTGGGTTTTCATTACTGGGTGTCGTGAGCACTCTTATAGGTTCCGGGGGAGGGGGGAGGAAGGCTTCACAAAGCTCTGCTTGCTTCCTTTCTGCTGGAAAATCTTTGATTTTTGGAAAATTTAGAAGCCTCGGAGGAAGTTTTTCATAATTACTTTTGAAATGCTGGGTATCTTAACCAGTTTTTTGTGATTGTGTGTGTGTGTACTCACCTATATGTGGTTGCAGGGGTCGATTCACAGCTCTTGGTCCCTCCTCTGCGCTAGTCACTACTAGGTCATTCTCTCCCGGCTCCAAGAGCCTTCTCAAACCCCTTCTTAAAGTTATGTGTGGATCCTGACTCCACTACATCACTCTCCAGATCGTCCCACTTCTTGACAACTCTGACGCTAAAGAAATACTTCCTAACATCCCCATGACTCACCTGAGTTTTCAGCTTCCAACTGTGTCCCTTTGTTCCTTTGTCCCATATCTGAAACATTCTAGTTCTGTCTATCTTCACAATTCCTCTCGGTATTTTATGTCGTTATCACGTCCCCTCTATCCCAGCTATCCTCTGCTGCAGCGATTCCCAAAGTGGGCGGTACCAAACCCCTTCGGGGCGGTGGAAAGATCCAGGGGGGCGTTGAGTTAGTTTATTCAGGTATACACAAATACAGTTACGAAACACAGTATATTTACAGTTACGAAGACTGACATACATAGCAGTATATGTGTAGAGAACCTCGGATAACCCAAAGAAGTCAGACAGTGACTTATTTCCATTGGGGTCCTTTTAATACCTTATTATGCTATAACGGAGATATCTTATTATTATACTGAAAAGGAAAAAGGAAGCGATAGGGGGGGGGGCAGGGTGGCATCAGAACAAATCTATATGACACAATCTAAGACACAAACACTAAGTAACACAAATACTTAAGGAAGACTGGTGAAGCAATGGCGAAACAGCAATGTTGGAGGAAGAACTGACACAGAAGTGACACTGTCCGCTACACTGTACTGTGACCACTACCCTGTACTGTGATCACTACCCTGTACTGTGACCACTACCCTGCACTGTGACCACTACCCTGTACTGTGATCACTACCCTGTACTGTGACCACTACCCTGCACTGTGACCACTACCCTGCACTGTGACCATTACCCTGCACTGTGACCACTACCTTGTACTGTGACCACTACCCTGCACTGTGATCACTACCCTGTACTGTGACCACTACCCTGTACTGTGACCACTACCCTGTACTGTGACCACTACCCTGCACTGTGACCACTACCTTGTACTGTGACCACTACCCTGCACTGTGACCACTACCCTGTACTGTGACCACTACCCTGTACTGTGACCACTACCCTGTACTGTGACCACTACCCTGTACTGTGACCACTACCCTGTACTGTGACCACTACCCTGCACTGTGACCACTACCCTGTACTGTGACCACCAACCTGTACTGTGACCACCACACTGTACTGTGACCACTACCCTGCACTGTGACCACTACCCTGTACTGTGACCACCACCCTGTAGTGTGACCACTACCCTGCACTGTGACCATTATCCTGTAATGTGACACTATGCACTGCGACCACTACCCTGTACTGTGACCACTACCCTGCACTGTGACCACTACCCTGCACTGTGACCACTACCCTGTACTGTGACCACTACCCTGCACTGTGACCACTACCCTGCACTGTGACCACTACCCTGTACTCTGACCACCACCCTGTACTGTGACCACTACCCTGCACTGTGACCATTATCCTGTAATGTGACACTATGCACTGCGACCACTACTCTGTACTGTGACCACTACCCTGTACTGTGACCACTACCTTGTACTGTGACCACTACCCTGCACTGTGACCACTACCCTGCACTGTGACCACTACCCTGTACTGCGACCACTACCCTGTACTGTGACCACTACCCTGTACTGTGACCACTACCCTGTACTGTGACCACTACCCTGCACTGTGACCACTACTCTGCACTGTGACCACTACCCTGTATTGTGACCACCACCCTGTACTGTGACCACTACCCTGCACTGTGACCATTACCCTGTAATGTGACACTATGCACTGCGACCACTACCCTGTACTGTGACCACTACCCTGTACTGTGACCACCACCCTGCACTGTGACCACTACCCTGCACTGTGACCACTACCCTGTACTGCGACCACTACCCTGTACTGTGACCACTACCCTGTACTGTGACCACTACCCTGTACTGTGACCACTACCCTGCACTGTGTCCACTACCCTGTACTGTGACCACTACCCTGCACTGTGACCACTACCCTGCACTGTGACCACTACCCTGTACTGTGACCACTACGCTGTACTGTGACCACTACCCTGCACTGTGACCATTACCCTGTAATGTGACACTACTCTGCACTGCGACCACTACCCTGTACTGTGACCACTACCCTGTACTGTGACCACTACCTTGTACTGTAACCACTACCCTGTACTCCGACCACTACCCTGCACTGTGACCACTACCCTGCACTGTGACCACTACCTTGCACTGTGACCACTACCCTGTACTGTGACCACTACCCTGTACTGTGACCACTACCCTGTACTGTGACCACTACCCTGCACTGCGACCACTGCCCTGTACTGTGACCACTACCCTGTACTGTGGCCACTACCTTGTACTGTGGCCACTACCCTGCACTGTGACCATTACCCTGTACTGTGACACTACTCTGCACTGCGACCACTACCCTGTACTGTGACCACTACCCTGCACTGTGACCACTACCCTGTACTGTGACCACTACCCTGTACTGCGACCACTACCCTGTACTGTGACCACTACCCTGCACTGTGACCACTACCCTGCACTGTGACCACTGCCTTGCACTGTGACCACTACCCTGTACTGTGACCACTACCCTGTACTGTGACCACTACCCTGTACTGTGACCACTACCCTGCACTGTGACCACTACCCTGCACTGTGACCACTACCCTGTACTGTGACCACTACCCTGCACTGTGACCATTACCCTGTAATGTGACACTACTCTGCACTGCGGCCACTACCCTGTACTGTGATCACTACCCTGTACTGTGACCACTACCTTGTACTGTGACCACTACCCTGCACTGTGACCATTACCCTGTACTGTGACCACTACTCTGTACTGTGACCACTACCCTGCACTGTGACCCCTACCCTGCACTGTGACCATTACCCTGCACTGTGACCACTACCCTGCACTGTGACCACTACCTTGTACTGTGACCACTACCCTGCACTGTGACCATTACCCTGTACTGTGACACTACTCTGCACTGCGACCACTACCCTGTACTGTGACCACTACCCTGTACTGTGACCACTACCCTGTACTGTGACCACTACCCTGTACTGTGACCACTACCTTGTACTGTGACCACTATCCTGCACTGTGACCACTACCCTGTAATGTGACACTACTCTGCACTGTGACCACTACCCTGTGACCACTACCCTGTACTGTGACCACTACCGTGCACTGTGACCACTACCCTGCACTGTGACCATTACCCTGTACTGTGACCACTACCCTGTACTGTGACCACTACCCTGCACTGTGACCACTACCCTGCACTGTGACCATTACCCTGCACTGTGACCACTACCCTGCACTGTGACCACTACCTTGTACTGTGACCACTACCCTGCACTGTGACCATTACCCTGTACTGTGACACTACTCTGCACTGCGACCACTACCCTGTACTGTGACCACTATCCTGTACTGTGACCACTACCATGTACTGTGACCACTACCCTGTACTGTGACCACTACCCTGCACTGTGACCACTACCTTGTACTATGACCACTACCCTGCACTGTGACCACTACCCTGTAATGTGACACTACCCTGTACTCTGACCACTACCCTGTACTCTGACCACTACCCTGTACTCTGACCACTACCCTGTACTGTGACCATTACCTTGCACTGTGACCACTTTCTTGTACTGTGACCATTACCCTGCGCTGTGACCACTACCCTGTACTGCGACCATTTCCTTGCACTGTGACCACTACCCTGCACTGTGACCACTACCCTGCACTGTGACCACTACGCTGTACTGTGTGTGTGTGTGATGATGGGGGGGGTACGCTAGGGATGTGGCCTGGGAGCCAAGGGGGGAATGGCGGAAGCCTGAAAAAGCTGGGAATCATTGGTCTAGTGTCATCAGGTTAACCTCTTCTGGGACTAGTCTGGTTGAAACTTTTGTACTTAATCGAGTTTTTTGACATGTTTGACCAGGTGTGGGTTCCATACTGGAGCTGCATACTCCAATATGGTCCTGACGTACAGTGTCGTTAATGAGTCCTTATTCAGGTGTCGAAAGGTTATTCTCAAGTTTGCCAGGCGCCCATACGCTGCAGCAGTTATTTGGTTGATTGTGTGTGTGGGTGTGTGTGTGTGTGTGTGTGTGTGTGTGTGTGTTTGTTTCTGTGAATGGGTGCGCGTACTCACCCATTTGTGTGTGGTTGCAGGGGTTGATTCTGGCACTAACATATCAGCTCTGAAAAAAATGTCTATTGGTTGCAACGCAGCAGTCCGTGAAATGTACGTCCGTTTTCCCTTGTTCCTGAATTCCACGCGGATGGAATAGTGCAGAGTGCGGCATAAGCTAATAATGCAGTTAATTATTTGTGTTTATGATATGAAAGGAATCAGAAGTGGCATTCGTTAGACATCATATGGAGACCAATACCAAAATTTCTTTAATAAAATTTTTAAAACAATATATATACGATTGTTACGATATGGAGTGTATAACATTGTTACGATATGGAGTGTATAACATTGTTACGATATGGAACGTATAACAGTGTTACGATATGGAACGTATAACATTGTTACGATATGGAGCGTATAACATTGTTACGATATGGAGCGTATAACATTGTTACGATATGGAACGTATAACATTGTTACGATATGGAGCGTATAACATTGTTACGATATGGAGCGTATAACATTGTTACGATATGGAGCATATAACATTGTTATGATATGGAGCGTATAACATTGTTACGATATGGAGCGTATAACATTGTTACGATATGGAGCGTATAACATTGTTATGATATGGAGCGTATAACATTGTTACGATGTGGAACGTATAACATTGTTACGATATGGAACATATAACATTGTTACGATATGGAGCATATAACATTGTTACGATATGGAGCGTATAACATTGTTACGATATGGAGTGTATAACATTGTTACGATATGGAACGTATAACATTGTTACGATATGGAGCGTATAACATTGTTACGATGTGGAACGTATAACATTGTTACGATATGGAACGTATAACATTGTTACGATATGGAGCGTATAACATTGTTATGATATGGAGCGTATAACATTGTTATGATATGGAACGTATAACATTGTTACGATATGGAGCGTATAACAGTGTTACGATATGGAGCGTATAACATTGTTACGATATGGAGCGTATAACATTGTTACGATATGGAGCGTATAACATTGTTACGATATGGAGCGTATAACATTGTTACGATATGGAGCGTATAACATTGTTACGATATGGAGCGTATAACATTGTTACGATATGGAGCGTATAACATTGTTACGATGTGGAACGTATAACATTGTTACGATATGGAACGTATAACATTGTTACGATATGGAGCGTATAACATTGTTACGATATGGAGCGTATAACATTGTTATGATATGGAACGTATAACATTGTTACGATATGGAGCGTATAACAGTGTTACGATATGGAGCGTATAACATTGTTACGATATGGAGCGTATAACATTGTTACGATATGGAGTGTATAACATTGTTACGATATGGAGTGTATAACATTGTTACGATATGGAGTGTATAACATTGTTACGATATGGAGAGTATAACATTGTTACGATATGGAGTGTATAACATTGTTACGATATGGAGTGTATAACATTGTTACGATATGGAGTGTATAACATTGTTACGAAATGGAGTGTATAACATTGTTACGATATTGAGTGTATAACATTGGGTTACTGATCCTTGATGAGGTATCAGTTGGTAGGTTGACCATTGTCTAGGGGGAACCTCACAGCAACAAGGTTTTAGTGTCGCAAATCTAGCCTTTTTAAAAGGACTTTCTTTCTTAACTTTCTTTCTGTAGGAAGGCCAAAATTCAAGTAAAATCCGTATCTTTAATAACAATAAAACTTAAATCTTCATGTATCTATGAACTAAATCCTAATTAAAATAGAGCAATAAAATCGCTTTTTCCTTTACATATAAAGGATACTGTTATATATATACACAGCTATTGTTCCGACACATAAGTTTACTGGGAAAACGTAATTCCCCATCGAAACCATGCCTAACCCTTCTAGGGTAGGGTAGGTGCCTGAGCCCGAGCTTACAGCTCACAAGGCTGTCATTCCCATTAGCCCCCTTGGGGCGGGGATGGCAGACCAGAGAGGCCTAGCTTGTGGCTAGGCCTGGGGACAGTTGGTCCCAAAGATGAGGAGGTACTTGTGCCTCCTCCCATGGGAGACTTAGGTCTCAGACACTCCCTAAAGAGGCAGCCAAGGCCGGGCCACCACTTGGAAAAGGCCCGGGCCGGGAGAATACCGGCTAATCTTTAATAATAATAATAATAATAATAATAATAATAATAATAATAATAATAATAATAATAATAATAATAATAATAATAATAATAACATAATTCCAAGTAGTAGAGTTAGGCAATCAATCTGTTGTTAAGACAGGACTTTAAATATGATCAGTGAACTCTTAGGAATCAGAGATCAGACAAGAAGTGAGAGTGCTAGTCTGAGCGAGTGTCGTGAAGCTACTCTGAGCATGGTGAAGCTACTCTGAGCGAGTGCGGTGAACCTACTGACAGTACCAGTGAGCGGTAATCTGACGTCAGGTTGGAACACATGAGTTTGGGAGACAGGTCAGTACCTAAATTATTAACTGGCACTGTAACAAGTGGTTTCCAACTGCATGAAACTCACATTCTTAATATAACGCCTAACAATATAATATAACAATATTAGCATTAACATTATATATATATATATATATATATATATATATATATATATATATATATATATATATATATATATATATATATATATATATATATATATATATATATATATATATAATATATATATATAAATATGATAAAAAGGAGCACATCCTAGTATAAAATATATTGGGTATGGCCATACTCGTAACAACGATGCAGATCTAATTCAACCCTTGCATTCGCTGCCTGGATGAGGTAGAGTGCGGTCGTGCTTTGCACCCCTCTACTGTTTACCCAGACGAGCTACTCAGAAAACAATATGGCGCTAGGTGTGCGCCGGAGAGTGAATACTGTGGGCATTGAGCTCATTTTTTTTTTTAATTTTATTTAAAACAGTAAATAAATAAAATAATACAATACCTATTCGCTGCCTGACCACGGTTGAGTGCGGTTGTGCTCTGCACCCCTCTGCTGTTTTCAGGCGAGCTACCTAGTACCAACATGGCACTGTGTGTGAGGCGTCTCGTAAATACCATCGGCATAGAACTGCTTCGTGGGGCAATTTCACCCACTTCAGCGCAGGTGTTACTCCCGACCATCATCAGGGAGACATATGGTATCCAGGACGATGAAGTTTATGGTGTTGACCTGAATGGAGCATATAGGATCTTCGTTAAACTGAATTCCACATCTGTGTACCAGTCATTGGTGCAGAGATGCTACTCCAGCTGTGAAGGTGTGCTTGATTGATGTATCCCGCCACTTTACGTGGGTCAAGCTCCGTAATGTACCATTCGAGGCAGATGAGGCAGACATACGACGTGTTTTTGAGGCGTATGGAACCGTACATCTGGCACAGCAAGGCAAGTGGGCGGCAGGTGCTTATATGGGCCGTCTAGAGGGGACATTTGCCCTGAAGATGTCCCTAAGACATTCCATACTGTCTTATGTCGTACTGGAGGACTTTAGAACACAGGTTCTTGTATCATACGCTGGACAGAGACGTACATGCAGGTTATGTGGGGCGTACGATCATTTGGCGGCTGTGTGTGAAGCAGCGGTGGGTGCCTGCACAAACTAGTGAAGCACCTGTTACCAGTGTGGACGCTGTTGCTACGAGCCCCACGCACAAGCACGAGCGTGGGCGATTGCGGAGTGAGGTGGTGGAGCCCCTCGAGAAGCCTGGCGTGTGTGAGGCAAGCTGTGTCCCACCAGAAACCGATATTTTGAAGGAGCCACAGAAGTGTGTGTGTGCAGGAGGAGGTAAAGGCAATTGAGGAAGAGCTTGAGGAGGTGTTGAGGACTTTGTCACCGCCTGTAGAGGTGGAGGATGAACCTGCAGGGTTGCGATACACCGAGTTGACAGTGGAGGAATGTGACATACAAACACATAGCAGGGAAGACGTGGCGAGCGGTGTGGGAGAAACGTTGCCGTGTTTCGTGGGACAAAGCACGGTGGAGGTTGAGGTCCATTGTGCGGCCTCCTTCGACGATAGCATGGAGGACGAGGTTCTCACGAGGAAGAGAGCGGCGGCATCAGACTCTGATGATGTCCTGATGCAGGCGCAAAGACCTGGGAGGGTGGATGAATTTCGTCGTGGTAGCCAAGACAAGAGGCACCAGAAGAAAGGGGATGGGAGGGAAGGTGATGTGAAGACTTGTAGAAACCCAGGTACAGGTGGGCCTGGGAAGAATGGAGAAAAGAGGCAGGGGTGGAAACTTTAACAGCGGCCTCAGGTGCATGACTGTGAATGTGAATGGACTGTGCCAGGGTGTAAAAAGGGAATGGTTTCGAATGCTTCTGCTCAAATATAGAGTAGATGTAGTGTTTCTTCAAGAGCACAATTTCAAGTAGGGGAAAGTGCTGGAAGTGGCAGGGTTTCAGGTGGTTACTATGCCATCTGTACGTCTGAAAGGTGGTGTGGTTATGATCAGGGAGGCGAACCCGTTTGTGTTGTTAAGAAGTGAGTGGGGAGGGGGGGGAGAGTATTGTGTGTGGATGGGTGGTGGATGGGGCAGAGGGTATCCTTTGTAAGTGTGTATGCATCAGTAGAAAATGATGTGAGAGTAAAAAGGGATTTTGTATGTGAAGAGCTAGTTTTCTTCTTACGTGGTTTACCTGCAGTGGCCATCGTTGGTGGGGACTGGAACTGCGTTATTAGGAGGGCTGACGTGGAACCAAAAGGGGCGGGGCACGTGTCGGCAGCCTTGCGAGATCTCTTGAGGGATATTCAGGTGCGAGATGCGATTGGAGGAGGGACGTGGGAGGTAGAGCACACTTTTGTAAGAAGGGGTTATGCGGCTAGGTTGGATAGGCTGTATATATCTCAAGGGGTTTGGCTGACATTCTTCCGTACAATAGTAGTAGCTTATTCGGATCATCGTGCGGTAGTAGCAGAGGTGGGGTGGGAGTCACTAGCAGGTATATCTAGGGGATATTGGAAGTTAAATACGAGTGTGTTAGGCGATGAAGAGGGGATAGAGGGATTTGCAATGCTGTGGGAGGGGTTAAGTGCAGAGGTAAATGGGGTAGAGGATGTGGTGACGTGGTGGGATGGTGTAGCTAAAGAACGGATTAAGCAATATTACGTAAGAGAAGGGAAACGTATCAGTTCTTTAAAATATGGGCTTGCCAACTATTTGGAGGACAGGTTACGGGGTTGTTATGCGAGGGGGACGGTGGCGAGCACTTATCCAATGGATGATATTATGGCAATTAAAGGGAGGTTGCGTGAGGTACAGGATGAGAGGTTCCAAGCGGTGCGAGTACAGGTGGGGGTGGAAGTGGTGCTATGGGGCGATAGACCTTCATCGTGCGTATTGTGTAGGCAAAAACAAAGACAGCAGGCAATGGCTATTCCATGGTTGGAGGTTCATGAGTCGATAGTGGGGTACAGGGAGGGGCAGGTCATACAAGCTATGGAAGGAATGTGGGTGTTTGCGGATAAGTGGTATGAGAAGTACTGGCAACGAGAAGGGGTACAGGCTGGGGTTTTAGAACAGGTGTGTGGGAGTGTGGCATGTCAGTCGCGTAACAGTGATAGGGAAGCACTGGGTGGGGAAATAACTGAGGGGGAAATATGGAGGGCTTTAAGTGGAATGCGAAAGGGCAAAGCACCGGGAATTGATGGACTCCCGGCAGAGTTTTATCAGCAACATTGGGAGCTAATGAGGCGTTTTTTGGTTAGGTTATTAAATTGCATGAAGGAGAGAGGTGAGCTGGGAGAGAAGCAGGCAACGGCTGTTATTGTCTTGGTACCGAAGGGTAAGGGGCAGCATACGCTTCGGGATTACCGGGCGATCTCGTTGTTATGCGCGGATTACAAGTTGCTTGCTAAGATTTTGGGGAACCGGTTTAAGTGCGTGGTGGGGCGGGTAGTATCGAAAACTCAGTTTGGTTTGCCAGGGAGGTCTATGGTGGAGGGGCATGGGTTACTTAGGGATTTCGTGGAGGCAAGAGAGGGGGAGGGGGGAGGTTTGGTGGCACTCGATTGGCAAGGGGCATACGATAGAGTGGACCGAGAAGCATTGAGAGCCATCCTCAGGGGACAGGGGTTTGGAGAAGAAATAGTGGGTTGGGTTGAGGCGTTGTATCGAGGTGCAATGGCGAGGGTACAGATTAATGGTCGATTGGGTGGGAAGATTGTAATGGGTAGAGGACTTGGGCAGGGGTGTCCTATGTCACAATTATTGTTTGCGTGCATACAGGATCCCTTTTATAGATTGGTGGAGCAGTGTATGTGTCATGTAGAGGGACCAGGGAGTGGGGTTGTAAGGGTTTGGCCAGTTTTAATAAGGTATGTGGATGATACTACTGTTCTAATCAGGGAGGGGATGTCAATGGACACATTAGATGGGGTAGTACAAATGTTCACATGGGCAACTGGTATGAGGATGAATTCAGACAAGTCCATGGTCATGGGGTTAGGAGCTTGGGCAGGAAGGGTTGAGTGGGGTAGTGCAGTTGTGAGGAGGCAGGTGAATTCGTTAAAAATTTGCGGTCTTATCTATGTGGACGATCTGACTGTGGCACGCATGGAAAACTCGATTAGGATGGTAGACAGGATTCAGGGACTCTTGGGTGCATTGCGACTTTATCATTTGACCCTTGTACAGCGTGCCATTGTTATTAACATCTTACTGTATAGCAAAGCATGGCACGTGGCAGCCGTGTTCCCATTAACTGGGCCGGCAGTAACGAGCATACTTGGGAGGGTTTTTAAATTCTTGTGGGGTTCGGGCTGTGATTGGCTTAAAAGGGACGTGGTAATGTTACCTGTGCGTCAGGGGAGGCTGGGATTGCTGGACTTAAAGCAGAGGGTCAAATGTGTCTTCATTAAAAGGGAGGTGATGAGGGAAAGTGTGGGTGGGGGGGGGTTGGCCAGGATCCATAACAGATTGCAACGGATGTATACAGGAGTTGAGTTGCATGAGTGTGAAACTGTTTTGAGGGCTCTGGCGTGGGATCGAGAGCTGGGGGAGGTCAAAATAGGTAGGTTGTGTAGATTGTTAGCGGGGAAGATTGTAGCGCCTGTAGAGGGAATTTTCCCCATGGAAAATTGGAATATGGAATACGTTGAGTAGTATAGCATATGGAATAGGTTGAGTAGGATGAGATTGCAACCTCGTGTTCGGGACATAATGTACCGTTTTCTGCACGGCATTTTACCATCGGGTGTGGTTCTATGGGATAGACGAGTGGTTGTGCGGGATATGTGGTGGGGAGGAGTCGGCTTTCCATGTAGTATATTTTTGTGATGGGGTGTCAAGGGGTGGTTAAATAGGGTGATATATAGGATAGGAGGTCAAGGAATTTCTGTATTGAGAGCATTAAGTCCCGACGTGGGGGGTTGGGATGAGAGTGTCATCAGAGCTGTGGGGTACATTATGGTAGATTATATATATATAGTGTGGGGATTGCAGGGGAAACAGGTTAGTGAGGTGAAGAGGAGGGTGTTAGCGGTAACGTTCTATAAAACAGTATGTAGAAATAAGGAAATTTATGGGAGGAGGTGGGAGAGGGATCTTTCAGAGGAATATAGGCAACTTATGTTACAGGTTTTATTAGACTTGTAATGTATGAGGGAGGGGAGGGTACGACTGGAAAGTGTTGCTGGGGTAGGGAAGTCATGGGTGGAAACAGGGTCGCCTCCCTGGTTATGGATGATGACAAGTGTTTGCGTGTGTGTTGGATGAGTGATGCGTGAGTGAATAATGTATGGACCACGGGTGCAAGCACCTGTGGAGCTCACCAGTTTCTTGAGTGTCATGGACTATACACTATTCATATAGTCCTCATGATCCTTCAAGGTAGTAGTGAATGATGGATAAGGTATAAATAAGGGGGGGTCTTTGCCTCTATCACTGTGCAGAGTGAGGAGTAGGGCAGTATATTGTGTTGGAAGTGATGGACAGTTGCTGGTCCAGTGTGTTGTAGTCTAATGTGTGGATAATAAGCATATTATTGTATATAGACTGTATAGCCCTTGTGGCTTAGCGCTTCTTTTTGATTATAATAATAATTTTGTATATAGAAAGATGAGACTACATACAAGTTGGACTCGGACTTGTACAATGAGAATTACTCTCTTACGCCTGATACGTTAAGGCGGATTTATCAACTGTGATTCATTCAAATTAGATTTATTATTATGTTGTTATCTATGTACATAGCAGTCTTAAGTCATATTATTATGTTGTTATCTATGTACATATCAGTCTTAAGTCATATTATTATGTTATCTATGTACATATCAGTCTTAAGTCATATTATTATGTTATCTATGTACATATCAGTCTTAAGTCATATTATTATGTTGTTATCTATGTACATATCAGTCTTAAGTCATATTATTATGTTGTTATCTATGTACATATCAGTCTTAAGTCATATTATTATGTTATCTATGTACATATCAGTCTTAAGTCATATTATTATGTTATCTATGTACATATCAGTCTTAAGTCATATTATTATGTTGTTATCTATGTACATATCAGTCTTAAGTCATATTATTATGTTGTTATCTATGTACATATCAGTCTTAAGTCATATAATGTGAGTTGTGTTTAGGTTCAGTTGTCACAAAATTTTGTTTTGTTTTATCTGTGTTAGGGAAGTATGTGGAATTTTTTGTGTGTAGCCGCTACATGGCTGGGGTTTATACTTTATACCTTTGTATTCTGTGATGTTTTTCATAATATAAAGTTTTTATTTATATACTATGTTGCATGAATAGGGTTTACATGCTAAGATAATTGCACATAAGTTGCCTTTGGGAGTTATTCTATAGTGTTACTGTATCACTCATGATTGTATAATTACTATGTATCCTTTAATGTCAAGTTAAGATGCAATCAGGTTGATGATGGTTATATTTTGCGGGAGGGGGGAGGGGGAGAGGGGGGGAGGGGGGAGGGGAAGGGGGGTGAAATTGTGACAAAAGTTTAAGCCTTCACAGGTATATAATTCTGGTATAACTGGGTGTATATGGTGTGTGGAGTGATAGGGTGTCAGAACACTTTTGTCTGGTGTAGTCATTATTTGTAAGGGTAAATTGGGGATTTGTGATTTAACTCATTTTGTGTACCTTTTAATATAATTTCCACTTTATATTGTAATGTTTTAAATAAAATATAAAAAAAAATACAAGACCTATCCAGCAACAGATGTAATAACCTTCCATTGCCTAATTTACCACACACAAACCCGTGTGGGTTTCCCACACCCCCCTTTATCTCCCTCCTATTCTAATCAAACACGTTTACCACAGCCACCTGCATTAATCTTACAGACATGTTGACATATATACATTAATATTACAGTTGTTATGCTAGTCCACAAAGTGTATTACACGACCACAAGACTGCTTGAACATTGTACTAACAACAGTCATGGTTTAGGTATATATCACAACAATCATTACATTGCCACAACATGAAATACATTTAGCACACATAAGTAATTCACTACAGGTAATGACACCTATTCCTAAAAATTCTCCCCAGCACAAACGTGCTTGAAGCCTCACCCCCCCCCCCCGTCCTTGCGTTTCTCACCCAAACCTATTCTCAACCAAACATATATATTATACAGTAAAGAAAATGAATACATCTCATCACATTGATACAGTACATGTATATACACAGCCCATTTCACAACATCCTCAAGCAATAACTAGGATACTAAAGTGAATGTTGGGACTCCCTCTTATTACAAAGGTTCTGTACATGTGCATACAAGAGGCCACATAACAGCCGGTCCCTCACAACTAACACTACCAGTGTTTTTATACAGTGTGTATACATAGGTATAATATACATACCCAATACTTGACATAAAACATAAGGATGCTCCTCAAACCTCCACCATACAGACCCCACCCCATAATATTATACAACATAATAGTCCAAAATTCATACACACAGCAGCTGCATACGCCACCTCAACCACACCAGCGTACCTTTGGTGCACACAGCACATATCAAGCCACTTTCATCCTATCACTGGGCACATGCCCCACCCTCAAGGCACACGCTAACTGGCGCCCCAAAACACACATGCCATTAACCAGTGTTGCCATCATGCAGCAGACCTCACCACACCTTCCACGATGATTCCCACCCCTATCTAAACCCTGCTCGCACCTGGCTAAGGTTTCCTCCCTCGCTGCCCCACTACTACTTTTGCATACCCACCTGGGCCCTGAAGACCACGTTTGCCATGCTCCCCACGCACGACACCCATCCCACAAGGCACCACCTGCTGTCGCTGCTCACCACTAGAACACCGCCCCCCGTCTACCGATGACTTCTTCCCTGTATGTTGAGCCGGCGTCAGGACGTCGTCAGAGTCCGACATTACTGCCGCCCTCTTCCTTGTCCCAGTGTCCTCCTCCATGTTCGTGACCGGGTTGTCCACATGATGAACCTCCACCACCACCTTCGTCGATGCCTTCTGACCAGGGGTCATCGCATCCCCGCCAGCCTCATCGGCACCAACAACCGCCTACTGCTGCTCGACTGCCACATACACGAGCTCCAGACTGGCTGATGGCACAGCCGGGGAGACCACATTCGTAGACGGGAACATGGTGTGCAAAACCGACGCTATTGTCACATCCAAGTCCTCCACTTCTACAGTTACCTGGTCCTCCCCTAAAACCTGCTGTACTACCAGTGATGCAGGCAACTTGGGAGATGTCAGCTCCAGATCCGACACCACCACTGGCTCCTCAGTCTCCTCACTCCAAAGCCGACCACGCCCACCTCTCCTTGTCGTCCATGTATGGTAGCCTCCTGCTCATCGTCATTCGTTGCTCCACTTGCCGGCCTCCTGGCCTGCCCTCGCTGCCTACACTCTGCTCATAGTCACCACAGAGGCAGGACGTCCGTCGTTGACCAGCATACGATGCCATGACCTGCATGCGGAAGTCTTCAAGGTACACATACGATGGTATGGCCTGGCGTAGAGTCATCTTAAGGGTAAACGAACCTTCTGAGAGACCAGCATACGCCCCAGCCACCCACTTGCCTTGTTTAGCCATGTGTACCACTCCATATCTGCTGAAAACACTGCGGAGATCCATTGCATCGGCCTCGAAGGGCACGTTGCGCAGTTTCACCCACGTATATTGTCATGAGACATCCATCATATGCACATGCACTTCAGGGGACACATCTATGCAGAGATCTTGGAATTGCTCAACCAGCTCTTCATACACTGGCCCCTTGAGTAGTTTCACAAATATCTGGTAGGCGCCATTTAATGCCACACCATAGAAATCCTTGTCCGCAATACCATAAGTGTCACGGATAATCTTGGGTAGCAAAACTTGTGCATTCTCAGGTGTAATCGCCCCCCCGAATAAGCTCTATACCAACGGTATTCACCCGCCTCCTCACGCTGAATACCATGACGTCACTGGATAGCTTGCTAGACTGTCAGCAGAGATGTGCGAGGCACGTCCACACTCCCTGGCAACTAGGTCGCATCTGACATGAGGTGAAATAAGCATTGAGCTCATTAGTGGGGCTTTAACGTCTATATCAGTTGAGGTGTTATTGCCCAAAATTATAAGAGAGACATACGGCATCAGAGACGAGGATTTGTATGGAGTGGCACTGAATGGTGTTTATAGAATATTCGTGAAAGTGCTAACAGCTCAAGTGTACGAGGCATTGGTGGATCATTACCAAGATGTTAGCATTAGCATAACACCGGTAGTGAGGGTTAGGTTGACGGATGTATCAAGACATTATTCGTGGGTCAAGTTCCGCAACATGCCTTTTGAGGCTGATGAAGCAGACATCAGAAGTGTTTTCGAAAGATATGGGACTGTACATCTAGCCCAACCTGGAAAATGGGTAAAAGGAGCTTACATAGGATTTCCAGAGGGTACTTTCAAACTCAAGATGACGGTGAGGAATCCTATACCCTTGTATGTATATCTCGAGGAGTTTAAAACCCAGGTAATGGTGGTGTATGCAGGGCAGAGGCGTATGTGCCTACTGTGTAGCGAATATGACCATATGGTGGCAGATTGTGGCAAGTGGAATTGGGCTCCTGGGCCGGCAAGAGGCGGAGCACCTGCGCATGAGAAAACGATGCCTGAGGAAGAACAGAGGCAAGGAGGAGGGCATGGTCGCATGAGGAGTGAAGAGGTGGTGGCTCCTCCTGTGGAATCGGAAGGGGACGTGGTGATTCATGAATCACCCAACCCACAGTTGTCGAGTGAGGAGGTGCAAGTGGGTGCAAAAGTGAAAGGTATTGAGGAGGAGTTGGCAACGGTATTACAGGCTATGCTACAATCTAAGGAGGTGGAGAGTCGCAGGAAGCAGGAACCTGGGATCGGGGCGGAAGGAGGTGTGTGCAGGAGGAGGGAGGACCAGGTGGCACTGTGATGGACAGTGCGAGTGCCATGGAAGGACATGGAGGCGAATTAAGGGTGGTAGAAGTGGAAGTCCATTGTGAGGACTCCCAGGACACAGAAATGGAGATGGAGGGAGTAACGAGGAAAAGGACGGCGGCATCAGATTCGGATGATGTTCTGACGCCGGCACAAAGGCCAGGAAAAAAGGCATGGGGTTATGGTACCCAGAGTGACTCTAAGAGAGGGCCACAACAGAAGGGGGGGATGGTTGGGAAGGAGGGAAGAGTCTTGAAATGAGGCGGGGAGGGAAACCTTAAACCGGCCTCAGGTGTGTAACTATAAATATTAATGGTTTGTGTGATGGTGTAAAATGTGAGTGCTTCCAGATGTTTTTGAACAGATACAAGGTTGACGTGGCTTTTTGTACAGGAACACAGTTTTAAACTTGGTCGTGAATTAGTGGTGCCTGGGTTCCAGGCTTATGTGTTGCCATCTGAGCGTTTAAAAGGAGTTGTAGGTGTGTTGATCAGGGAGAGGGGGGAGGGGGGAGTATTATGTGTAGAAGGATGGTGGATGGGAGAGAGAGTGGCGTTTGTGTGTGTGTATGCCCCAGCAGAAAGTGACGTGAAAGTAAAGACGGATTTTGTGTGGGAGGAACTTGTGTACTTCCTACGCATGTTACCGTTTGTGGCGATTGTGGGGGGGATTGGAATTGTGTAGTTAAGAGGGCAGGCGTGGAACCCAGAGGAGCGGGATATTTTTCCTCAGTCTTAGGGGGCCTGTTTAGGGATCTTCAGTTATGTGATGCTTTAGGGGGAGGTCTGTGGGAGGTGGAACATACTTTTATAAGGCGGGGATACGCAGCTCATTTGGACAGGATATATTTATCTCAGAGGGTTTTGGTAGAGTCTTTTAAAACTATTGAGATGGTGTCTTCCGATCATAGGGCAGTAATAGTGGAGGTGGGGTGGGAAGCTTTGGCTTGTAGGCAGGGAAGCTATTAGAAACTGAATACAATGGTTTTGGGGGATGGGGAGGGAGTGGAAGGTTTTGCAGTTCTTTGGGAACAGCTCTGTGTGGAGGGAAGGACTGAGGAGGATGTGGTAGGATGGTGGGATAGTGTGGCTAAGGCAAGAATACGTCAATTTTATGTGAGAGAGGGCAAACGCATTAATCAATTGCAGTATGGATTGTCAAATTATTTAGAATCTAGATTACGGGATTGTTACACGGAGGGGGGGGGTGGCGGGGGCTTACCCCACGGAGGAAATACAAATGTTGAAGGATAGGATAAAGGATTTGCAAGAAGAGCATTTTGCAGCAGTACGGGTACAAGCGGGGCTGGAAAAAGTACTCTGGGGCGACAAGCCATCGGCTTGCGTGCTGCGAGGGCAGAAGGTACGACAGCAAACGACTACAATACTGGGATTGCAAGTCATTTCTTCAGTGGGGGGTTTTCGAGAGGGTCAGGTATTACGGGAAACAATGGGGATGAGTGCGTATGCAGATAGATGGTTTGAGGAGTACGGGAAAAGTAGTGGGGTGGATGGTGAGGTACTTGGGCAGGTATGTGAGTATGTGCCGTGCAAACTGGGGAGGAGTGATCAGGAGGCACTGGGTGGGGTCATTGAGGAGGAGGAAATATGGAGAGCCCTTATGGACATGAGGAAAGGAAAGGCGCCTGGGATAGATGGTTTACCAAGTGAATTTTATGTACAACACTGGGGTCTGCTAAGGGGTTTCCTAGTAAGGTTAATGAATGCCATGAAAGACGGAGGTAAGATGGGAGAATCGCAGGCAACGGCAGTGGTGGTGTTGGTCCCGATGGTTAAAAAGCAGAGTACCCTTCGGGATTACCAAGACATTTCGTTGCTTTGTGCTGATTATAAGCTGTTCGCGAAAATTCTTGGGAATAGGCTTAAATGTGTTGGGGAGGGTGGTGTTTGAGTCTCAGTTTGGGTTGCCGGGTAGATCAATGGTTGAGGGCCACGGGATCATAAAGGGGTTCCTGGAGGACATGGAAGGGGGCAGAGGGGAGTTGTTGGCATTGGATTGGCAAGGGGCTTATGACAGGGTGGAAAGAGGGGCTTTGCGGGATATTCTCCTCAGACAGGGGTTTGGCGAAGAAATAGTGGGGTGGGTGGATATGTTGTACTCAGGAGCGAAGGTAAGGGTGCAAATCAATGGGTGTGTGGGGGAGGGAGTCAACATGGAGTGGGGTCTTCGGCAGGGTTGTCCAGTATCACAACTATTGTTTGCATGTATTCTGGATCCTTTTTATAGGATGGTGGAGGATCGTCTAAGGAATGGGGGGGAGGGAGATCGTGTGCAGAAGCCTTGGCCTGGCTTGGTGGGCTATGTTGACGATGCAACTATTCTGGTGTGTGAGGAGACAGGGTTAGGAGTTTTAGGGGAAGTTGTACACATGTTTGGGAGAGCTACTGGTTTGAAGGTAAATCTGGAGAAGTGAATGATAATGGGGCTGGGAGAATGGGCAGGGAGATTAAAATGGGGATGTGATGTCGTGCAGCGTCAGACTGAGAGTCTGAAAATCTGTGGTGTCATATATGAGGCTGACCTGAGTACTGCAAGGGTTAATAATTCGAATAGGATGGTGGAACAGGTGCAGCGACGTTTGGGAATGCTGCGACCTCACCATTTAACCCTTAGGCAATGAGCAATTGTCATCAATGTATTACTATGTAGTAGAGTCTGACTTGTTTCAGCAGTGTTGCCGTTAACCGGAACAGCAATCACGAGTATTCTTAGAATGGTGTTCAAATTCTTGTGGGGTTCAGGGTGCAACTGGTTGCGAAGGGAGGTAGTGACATTGCCGGTATGTAAGGGAGGGTTAAGTTTGTTGGACTTGAGAAAGCGAGTGAAATGTGTGTTCATTAAGAGGGAAGTGATGCGTGCAGGTGGATGGAGGGGGGGGGGCAGCTAGATAAGGTACATGATCACCTACGGAAATGGTATGGAGGGGCGGAAATGAAGGAATGTGAAAAAGTGTTACGTGCCTTAGTGTTAGCCAGGGAAAAGTAAAGGTGGGAACTTTGTGTAAATTGTTAGAGGGACATGTAGTGGTGCCGGTTGAAGGGATCTTCCCCATGTATGCATGGGATGTAATATAGCAAAGATTTAGTAAATTAAGGATACGACCTAGGGCCCGTGAGGTTATGTATGAGGTTATGTATCGTTTCCTACATGGTATATTGCCAACGGGAGCGATGCTCCGAGATAGGAGGGTCATCGAGGGTGAGGGGTGTAGCAGATGCAGTGGGGAAGAGACTGCGTATCATGTTGTGTATTTTTGTGAAGGTTTGGAGTGCATCAGGGTATGGATGAGTGTAGTGGCAAGGTTGGGGGGTCATGGCGTGTCGGTACTGCGAGGGTTGAGTCTTGATATGAGTGGGGTGGATGAGGGTGTGGCAAGGGGTTTAGCATATATAATCGTGGACCACATAAATGTTTTGTGGGGTATGAGGGGGAAGGAGGGTGGGGAAGTGCTGAGAAGGATTTTGGCGGCGACGTTTTATCGAACTTTGTGTCGCAATAGAGACATATATGAGAAAAGGTGGGATGAGGTTTTTTCTGAAGGTTATAGAGGACTAACAACAGGGAATTTAAGGGCGTTATAACGGGGTTTTAACTGCCTGGGTGAGTATGTTGGTAAAAGGGGGGGAGAAGTCAGGGGTATTCAACTGTCTGACCTCCTCGGGTGTGAAGTGATGGGTGGATGGGTGTGACTGGAGGCACACGTGTGGAACTGGATGTGATGGTGTGAAAGATCTATTTTGTTTAGTTCCCTTGTTGGGGAAGGTATAAATGACAGTTTAAATATATAACATTTATAAATATATGACATATAAAATATGTAACATGAATTTTTTCTTTGGTAGCGAATTATTTCCCGCTTGTACTGTTCTTGCAAGTGAATTTTAATTTGAGAGGGATTTCCTTTCACTACGTTCCTTGAAACAATGAGGTTTTTTTGCAATTTTTGTAACGTGTTCCTGTATTTTTTTGAAGTAATTACCTATTATGTAATCATGTGTGAATAAGGAGTAGTAACCTAAATTTTTCATTGTATATTTATTTATATGTAATACTAGTTAGGCGCGTGCTAGAAGGCGCAGCGAAAGTCTAGTCTGGTGGAATGTGTGTTAAGTTTTGGTATGTTTGTATGTGGCGTGTTAGATGTTATAAGGAGTTTGTTATTATTATCTTACTAAAATCAAGATGAAACATTGGATAATCTTATTCATGTCCTAGTCTTGGATTCTTTTAAAATATTTACATATCTTAGTATTTTACGGATAATGTAGCTTGTGGTGTATTTTCTTGCATTTTAAAGCGTGAACTTCACGTTATACAATGTTGTTATAAAAGCTTGAATTTCATGGTTGTTACATTAATATTGATATTATATATTGTCGGTGTATATTCTTCTACATATAAAGGTGTATGTGTGTATAGGAATGTAATGTTTATATCTGTTTTAGTCTGTAATTTTATGTTTTTGTGTTTTTGTTGTTCACGCATCACCAACTTTTGGTAAATATTCATTAAGTTTTTGATGAGGTCAGAGTATGACCCTAAATTAGGATAATTAATGGTATGTTTCTTAGAACGGTGAAAGTAAATATTTAAGGGAGGGGGGAGAAGTGTCAGCTGAGACTACACTGGCAATAATAATTATTGTAAAAGGAGGGTTTGTAGGATATGTTGTGGGTTGTGTATCTGGTTGTAATTTGGCCATTATCTATAGTGTTTATTTTCTGTACTGGGATTGTGTAATAGAGGTTATTGTTAATATCCAACATTGTTTTTAATTATATTATACTCTTATACATCCTTGTATTTGTTCTGTTTTAAATAAAAATATATAAAAAAAAATCAAACCTTTCAAAGGTACCAGATATCCTAAAGTGAGCAAACACTCAGTGTTTTACGTCGCGTTATTACCTTATTAGCATAGAAATCTTGAAGGTAATCAGATGACATACTCAGATATTATCACATAAAAAACAGTGTCTCATTTTTATCTAGTTTCTTCTGAAAAAAAGCGAACTGGAATCTTCACTGAGTAAAACCAATCAAAACTTTCTCTAGAACCGACTTGCTTTAAGAAAATAAAGTGAATATTAGATGTTTAAGAATGGTCTTGAGGACACACGTGTTTAAGAATGGTCTTGAGGACACACGTGTTTAAGAATGGTCTTGAGGACACACGTGTTTAAGAATGGTCTTGAGGACACACGTGTTTAAGAATGGTCTTGATGGACACACGTGTTTAAGAATGGTCTTGAGGACACACGTGTTTAAGAATGGTCTTGAGGACACACGTGTTTAAGAATGGTCTTGAGAACACACATGTTTAGGAATGGTCTTGAGGACACACATGTTTAAGAATGGTCTTGAGGACACACAAGTATTATACACACATTATAACACATTAATTGGTTTACACATTATAAAATGTCTGAGAATAAAGTCAACACACTGAAATTATTCTGGTTTAGCTAAGCAACAATTTCTGGTTGAGCATTTCTTATTCTAGTTAGAAGAGACATTCTCCAGTTATTTCTAGTTAGAAGAGACATTCTCCAGTTATTTCTAGTTAGAAGAGACATTCTCCAGTTATTTCTGGTCAGAAGAGACATTCTCCAGTTATTTCACAAAAAAACAATTGATTAATAAAAATGGCGAATAATAACTTATTCAACTTAATATCAAGAGATCATTACCCACGAGGGAAACACATCAGCAGTAAACATTAAGTTGCATGTTATTTTCCTTGTTTTCTAATAATGTTATTTTTCCACTATAATCTACCTCGTCCATAATTACTATCGCATTGCTTTTGTCTGTTAAGTAAAGTGAAGTCCAGGATCTTTACTTAATTCATGGTATAACTTAACAAATCTTTGAGAACAATTGTGTTGCAGAGGTGTGAGCTTTGCTCACACCTCTGCAACACAATTAAGGAAAGATCTTAGACTTCACCTTACGACAGCAGACAAAACAAATGCGATAGTAATTATGAACACGGTAGATTACATTGGAAAAATAAACATGATATTAGCAAACAGGGAAACTCAGGCGCCTCTTAAAGCTGATCTGAGGATTCCTTTTATAGTTACTCCACAGAATCCAAAAAATATGCCTACACAGTCTTAATTAACCCAAGAAACGTTCCATCCATTTCGTACGATTCACCAGCCAGTGAGGTTTGATGACCTTCACAATTCTTACATTTCAATTAGTGGAAAGCGCTTAATCCATAAGGATCATATAATACAATTGAAATGGAAGGCATTCAAATTTATTTCAAGCAAGAGGAAGACAAATCCACTTCCTAGATTAAAAGTGGCAAAATGACCTATCATAGAAGCCTGTCTCCAGTAATCACATGGATAGAAAATATGTGAATGACCAAGATACATTATACAAGAAGTCCTCACTCACCATCGTCCATAGGTTCTTGGAAACTGCGACTTTAAGCGAAACGACGTACAACGAACCCAATTTTACCAGAAGGTTAATTGATATAAACAAGAGTTAAATTGGTAGGACAAGGGAGAGCTGAGAGGGAGAGCACTAGTGTTGCAGACGCCATTACTATGTTGCTAGGGCAACGGAGAGCTGAGAGGGAGAGCACTAGTGTTGCAGACGCCATTACTATGTTGCTAGGACAAGGGAGAGCTGAGAGGGAGAGCAATAGTGTTGCAGACGCCGTCACTATGTTGCTAGGGCAAGGGAGAGCTGAGAGGGAGAGCAGTAGTGTTGCAGACGCCATTACTATGTTGCTAGGGCAAGGGAGAGCTGAGAGGGAGAGCAGTAGTGTTGCAGACGCCATTACTATGTTGCTAGGGCAAGGGAGAGCTGAGAGGGAGAGCAGTAGTGTTGCAGACGCCATCACTACGGAGTATGTCGCTCTGGGGAGTTATAAAGTCGTATATTTACTCTATTATTAACATTTGTGTTATTTTAGGTATCACAGAAATATATAAGAAACACACTTCGTATCATAAAACCCGGACACAGACAGCCATAAGAAAGGAAACTGACATAATAGTAAAAATGGATAAGCAGCTGCAGTTTCTTTGTCGGTACTTGCAGCCTCGCCTGTTATAAATATGTTATGTAATTTTAAACGTTTCTTAAAACGCTCAAACCAACCACGACTTGTCACGAAGATTTCACTTTCAACTGTAGAACCCTGTTTTTTTTTTTTTAAATTTCAAATAAATTTAAATCATTCATTTGTATGGCCATTAACGAACATTGAGAGTTACAACGATGAATGTCTTTCATCCAGATATTTAAAAGTCTTTCCATATTTTCCATTCCTGGCCGAGAATTGATTTCTTTTTTCTCATCAACGTTATAACGAAACGACGTTAAGTGAGGGCTTCCTGTACAAGCACTGAAATTTTGAAGCTGATAAATTATGGCATTCTCGAAATTTTTAACTATGCAAACGAAAATATTGCTAATAATGCTTAGAAAAAGTAAAAAAATCTTCCTCATTAGACTTTTTTATTCGATTCAGAAAATTTCAATTTTTTAGTTCCCGGAGTAAATGGGGTTATTTCCCTTTTTATAGAATACATGTCGTAATGTTTTAAGTCAAAATTTGGAGAAACATTCGTTAGCTGCATCGCATTAAATCTGAAGTGTTTAGAAGCCAAAATGCAAATTTTTGTGATTTAAAGAAAATAAAAATTTCACTTTTTTTGACATAAAAAAGTCAAAATGAATTAGAATTTTTTAAAATTTTTCCTTTCAATTTCCCTTGACTAGAAAGGGTTCAAAAATTTTGGTCATAGGAACGGGACATAACACTTTCTCTAGAAATTTTGGGTTTTCGTTTTCTTTCCAAGTGTTTTTTTAAAATTTTTAGCCCATGGACGGGGCTCTCGAGATATAAGCAAAAAAATCGAGAAAGAGGGAAAAATAAAAAAAAAATCAAGCATCTCCTAAAATTTGGAGACCACCTGTGAATTTGCCTTGTACCACCCCGTCCCCCGATCACTACCCACCTGTGAATGTTGCCTTGTACCACCACGTCTCACAGCTCATATACCGTGAAAGTTGCCTTTGTACCCCCGTCTCCCGCATCATACTACCTGTGAATGTTGCCTTGCTACCACACGTCCTCCCAGATCATACCCACCGTGAATGTTTCCTCTGCTCCACCCCGTCCTCACCCCATCACACCCACCGTAATGTTGCCCCTGTTACCACAGTCCCACCCGCACATACCCACTGTGATGTTGCTTGTACCACCCCGTCCTCACTAGGTCACTCCCACTGTGAATGTTGCCTTGCTCCACCCCGTCCTCACCCCGATCACACCTTTGTGAATGTTTTCCTTGCTACCAAGTCCCCCCGCATATTTCTACCTGTGAATGTTTCCTTGCTACCCCGTCCCCACCCGTATCATACCTACCCGTGAAAGTTGCCTCGTTCCCCACGTCCCCCCAGCATCATCCTACATGTGAATGTTGCCCCGTTACCCCCACGTCCTCACCGATCACACCTTTCCCGTGAAAGTTGCCTCTGTTACCACCCGTCCTCAACCCGCATCACTCCCACCCGTGAATGTTGCCCCTGTTTACCACGTCCCCACCGCATCACTACCTACCTGGAATGTTTCCTTGTTACCCCCCGTCTCACCGCACACTACTACCTGTGAATGTTGCCTCTGTTACCCCCCGTTAACCGTACTCCTACCTGTGAATGTTGCTCTGTTACCCCGTCCCACCCGGATCACTACCTTGTGAATGTTGCCTTTCTACCCCCAAAGTCCCTCCCAGCTCCTACCTACTGTAATGTTGCCTCTGCTACCCCAGTCCTCACCAGCATCATACCTACCCGTGAATGTTGCCTCTGCTACCCCCAGTCCACGCATCATACCCCCTGTGAATGTTGCCTCTGCTACCCCCAGTCCTCCCGCATCCTACCACCCGTGAATGTTGCCCTTTCTACCCCCAGTCCTACCAGCAAAAACCTACCTGTGAATGTTGCCCTTTTCCCCCACGTCCCACCCGCTAAATACCTACCTGGAATGTTGCCTCTGCTACACCAATCTCCCAGGTCACTATACCGTGAATGTTGCCTTGTACCCCCACGTCCTCACCGATCCTATACCTGTGAAAGTTGCCCTGTTACCCCCAGTCTCACCCGTCAATACTACTACCCGTGAATGTTGCCCCCTGTTCACCAGTCCTCACCAGCTCACTACTACCTTGAATGTTGCCCCTTTTTACCCACGTCCTCCCGCATCATACCCACCTGTGAATTTGCCCCTTTTCCACCCGTCCCCACCAGCATCACTACCCACCTGTGAATTTTGCCCCTGTTTACCCCGTCCTCACCCGATCACTACCTACCTGTGAATGTTGCCCTTGTTCCACCACGTCCCACCAGCATCATACCTACCTGTGAATGGCTCTGTTACACCCCGTCCTCACCAGGTCACTACCCACCTGTGAATGTTTCCTCTGCTACCCCACTCCCCACCAGCATCACTTCCCCCTGTGAATTTTTCCTCTGCTACCACCACGTCCTCACCCGCATCCTTTTACCTGTGGGAAAAGTTCCTCTGCTCCCCCAGTCCTCCCCAGATCCTACCCACTGTGAATGTTGCTCTGTCCCCCACATCCCCACCCGCATCACTACCTACTGTGAATGTTCCTTGTTCCACCACGTCCTCCCCGCATCCTACTACCCGTGAATGTTGCCTTTTTACCCCCAGTCTCCCAGGTCATCCTACTGTGAATGTTGCCCCTGTACCACCCGTCCTCACCAGACACTCTACCTGTGAAAGTTGCCCCCGTACCACCCCGTCCCCCCCTCCTACCCACCCGTGAAAGTTGCCTTTGTACAAAGTCCTCACCGGTCATACCTACTGTGAATGTTTCCTTGTACAACGTCCCCACCGCATCCTACCCACCTGTGAATGTTGCTCTGTTACCCCAGTCCCCCCAGCATCACTACCTACCCGTGAAGTTGCCTCTTTACCCCACCCTCCCCACCCGCATCATCCTACCCGTGAAAGTTGCCCCTGTTACCACACGTCCCTCCCAGAAAACCTACCTACCCGTGAAAGTTGCCTCTGTTACCCCAGTCCCACCAGCTCACTACCTCCTGGAAAGTTGCCTCTGCTACACCACGTCCCCCCAGCATCATACCACCTGTGAATGTTGCCTCTGCTACCACCCCGTCCTCACGATCACTACTACCTGTGAATGTTGCTCTGCTACACCAAGTCCTCACCGATTGCTATACCCGTGAATGTTGCCTCTGTACACCATCTCAAGGTCACTACGTATACCCCCTCTGGCACTGATAAAAAAACTTCCCAAAGTCTAGGCCTAAAAATAACACTTCCTAACCATTAGGAGTGAAGAAAAAATTTAACACTTAGGACTAAGTAAAATCTAACACTTGAGAGTGAAAGAAAACTTCTAACCCCTCTAGAATAAAATAACACTTCTAACCACTTGAGAGTGAAAAAACCTTTAACCCTCAAAGACACTTCCTAACCCGAGAGTGAAAAACACTCTTAAATTGAGAGTAAAGAAAACCCCTAAGACTTGAGAGTGAAGAAACATCCTAACGACTTGGAGTGAAGAAACACTCCAAACCCATTTTGAGAGGGGAAAAAAAACCTCTAATCACTCTGAGAGTGAAGGAACCCCGGAAACCCACTGTGAGGGGAAAGAAACATTTAATCACTCTGGGGGAAAGGGAAAAACATGGTAACCAGTTGAGGTGAGAAACATGGTAACCCCCCGAGAGTGAAGAAACAGGTAACCATCGGAGTGAAAAAACATGGAAAACCACCCCGAGAGTGAAAAACAGGTAACCCTCTGAGAGGGGGAAAAGAAAACTGGAAACCCACTCCGGAGTAAAAGAAACAGGAAACCCACTCTGAGAGTAAAGAAAACTGGTAACCATTTCCGAGGGGAAGAAAAAAAACTCAAAACCCCCTCGAGAGTGAAGAAACACCCAACCCACTTGAGAGTGAATAAACATGGTAACCCTCTGAGGTGAAGAAACATGGAAACCCCACCCCAAAAGGTGAAAAAACCTCCTAACCACCTGAAGTAAAGAAACATCCAAACCATTGGAGTAAAGAAAACACTGGTAACCATTTGAGAGTGAAAAGAAACATGGAAACCATTGAGAGTGAATAAAATTTAACCACTCGAGAGGAAAAAAAACACTCCAAAACCACTCTGAGAGTGAAAAAAAACACTGGTACCATCGAGAGTGAAAAAAACACGGGTAACCCTCTGAGAGTGAAGAAACAGGTAACCACTTGAGAGTGAATAAACACTCCAAACCACTTGAGAGTAAAAAAAACTGGAAACCACTCCGAGAGTGAAGAAACACTGGTAACCACTCCGAGAGTGAAGAAACACTGGTAACCACTCTGAGAGTGAAGAAACACTGGTAACCACTCTGAGAGTGAAGAAACACTCCTAACCACTCTGAGAGTGAATAAACACTGGTAACCACTCCGAGAGTGAAGAAACACTGGTAACCACTCTGAGAGTGAAGAAACACTGGTAACCACTCTGAGAGTGAATAAACACTCCTAACCACTCTGAGAGTGAAGAAACACTCCTAACCACTCTGAGAGTGAATAAACACTGGTAACCACTCTGAGAGTGAAGAAACACTGGTAACCACTCTAGGACTAAAGTAACACTTCCTGACAACTATGTGACTGGTGAAACACTCCTTACATCCCTCTAGATCATCTTTCACATTAATTTCCAACAGTATTTTTGAGTTCGTTTCTCACTTCTCAAGCGGCTATCTCTCTCTACGATATCAATTTAGTATATTATATGTTGTTATCATATGCTCCCTCTGATATGCATAATCACCTAAATGTACTCACATATATGTGGTTGCAGGGCTCGAGTTTCAACTCCTGGCCTTGCTTCTTAACTTGGCAGATTCACTCTCCCAGCCTAGTGAATCCTTTCTTGGAGTCTGTTTACTCTTCTTTGTCGTGGTCACTCCACTTACCTGCCACGATGAGACTAAAAAAATACTTTCTGACATGTCTGTAACTCACCTGTCTTTAACTTTCAGCTGTATCCGCATGCTCTTTTTTCCTCCTCTCAAAAAGCCCTACCAGTTTCTCTGAGTATTTTATATGTATTAATCATGTCTCCTCTAGTCTTTCTGTCCTCCAGGGTCATTGCATTCATTTACTCTCTCTTTGAAGTTCATAATCTTTAGCTCTAGAATTAGTCTGATTGCGTACCTCTTCATTTTCTCCAGTTTCTTTGCATGTTTCCTCAGGTGTGGGTTTGATGCTGGTGCTGCATACTCCAAGATGGGCCTGATATATGTTGTATAAAGCATCTGGAAAAATTCCTAAAGTCCACTCTCAGATACGCCAGGCGAGCATTGACTGCAAAGGTTATTTTGGCGCTCACTGAGTGAAGTCTGCAACCTCTGTCCCCCGAGTCTACCCACTGTGTCCGGTCTTCTGGTCTCTTTCCCTAACTTCATAAATTTACATTTGCTGAGATTGAATTCAAACAACCACTTATCTGACAAACCTTGCGGTTGGTACAGATCCGTTTGTAGATTTCCCATCCTTATCTATTTGTATTCTCCCTGTTAGGTTTACATCATCAGCGATGAGAGATGTATCGGATTCATTTCCATCTAGCATGACGTTCACAGAAACCAGAATCATCACTGGTTCTTGTTCTGATCCTCTTGGATCATCACTTGTTACTCTGACACATTCTGGCATCTCTTCCAGGACAATCACCCAATGCTTCTTCACCATAATGTGTTCTTGATCCTCCGAAATACCTCTCCAGTTATTCTTGACAGCTTCTCAAGATTTTGCCTCAGTCTCATGTGCGGTATACTATCAAAAAACTTTTTAGTCAAAGAAAATGCAGCCTACTCAACCCTCTGGTTTCTGCATCTCACCTCTGTTACTGTGATAAAGAATTGCAAAAGGTTAGAAGCACAAGACTAACTATCGCTGGTTGTTGTTTATAAAAAAACACGTCTATGAGAGTGCTATACCATCCGGTTTCTGACTATCTTGCCTTGATTCCTCCTCTTCCTCTCCTTCTCATCCTTTTCCAGTTATTTCCATCCTTCCTTATCCTTCTTCCTTCCCATCTCACGACAGCTCTCGTCGTCTTAATCCTTAATCGTTCTATATTACCTTATACGGTATACATGTCAGCCAAACTGACCATTACTTCACTGCCTCCTGCCTGTCTTTTTTCTTTAAAAAATGTACTACATTCGCTGTCTTCCAGATCTCTGGCAACTCTCCCGTGTTCACTGAATTGTCGAAAATCACGTGAGTGAGCACAGGATACTTGCCAGAGATCAGTGTGTGTGTGTGTGTGTATGTGTGTGTGTGTGTGTGTGTGTGTGTGTGTGTGTGTGTGTGTGGTGTGTGTGTGGTGTGTGTGTGTGTGTGTGTACTCACCTAATTGTACTCACCTAATTGTGGTTGCAGGGGTCGAGACTCAGCTCCTGGCCCCGCCACTATACTGATCGCTACTAGGTCCTCTCCCTCTCTGCTTCCTGAGCTTTGTCATACCTCTTCTTAAAACTATGTATGGTTCCTGCCTCCACTACTTCACTTGCTAGACTGTTCCACTTCCTGACGACTCTATGACTAAAGAAATACTTCCTAACGTCCCTGTGACTCGTCTGAATCTTCAGCTTCCAGTTATGACCCCTTGTTTCTGTGTCCCCTCTCTGGAACATCCTATCTCTGTCCACCTTGTGAGTGTGTGTGTGTGTGTGTGTGTGTGTGTGTGTGTGTGTGTTTGACAGTCACACCATCACTAACAATAAACAAGACTGTCATGCCATCACCAACAATAAACAATACTGTCCTAACATCACAAACAATAAACAATACTGTCATACCATCACCAACAATAAGCAATACTGTCATACCATCACCAACAATAAACAAGACAATCACACCATCTCCAGCAATAAACAATTCTGTCATACCATCACCAACAATAAGCAATACTGTCATACCACCTCCAACATTAAACAAGACTGTCCTACAATCAACAACGACAAACAATACTTGTCATACCATAACGAACAATAAACAAGAGAGTAATACCATCAGCAACAATAAACAAAACTGTCATACCATCACCAACAATAAACAAGGCAGTCACACCATCATCAACAATAACCAAGACTGTCATGCCATCAAACCATCATCAACAATAAACAAGACAGTCATACAATCATTCCATCACAACCAATAAACAAGAATGTCATAAAATTACCGACAATAAACAAGACTGTCATACCATCAACAACAATAAACAAGACTGTCATACCATCACCAACAATAACAAGACAATCATACCAACACCAACAATAAACACGACTGTCATGCCATCAACCACCAACAACACTAAACAAAACTGTCATACCATCACCAATAATAAACAAGACAGTCACACCATCACCAACAAAAAACAAGGCTGTCATACCAGCACCAACATAAACAAGACAGTCACATCATCACCAACCATAAACAAAACTGTCATACCATCACCAACAACAAGCAAGAATGTCATACAATCCCAATCAATAAACAAGTCTGTCATACCATCACTAGCAATAAACAAAAATGTCATACCATCACTAACAATAAACAATACAGTCATACCCTCACCAACAATAAACAATACTGTCATAACATCACCAACAATAAACAATACTGTCATAATATCAACAAGAATAAGCAATACTGTCATACAATTACCAACAATAAACAACCGTAACAAATAATAAACAAGACAGTCATACCATCACCAACAATAAAAAAGACTGTCATACAATCACCAACAATAAACAATACTGTCATTCCATCACCAACAGTAAGCATTACTGTCATACCATCACCAACAATAAACAATGCTGTCATTCCATCACCAACAGTAAGCAATACTGTCATACCATCACCAACAATAAACAATACTGTCATTCCATCACCAACAATAAACAATACTGTCATACCGCCATCAACAATAAGCAATACTGACACACCTAAAGCAACAATAAACAAGACAGTCATTCTATCACCAACAATAAACAAGAATGTTATACCATCACCAGCAATAAACAATACTGTCATACCAGCACCAACAATAAGCAATACTGGCATACCATCACCAACAATGAACAAGACAGTCACACCATCACCAACAATAAACAACATAGTCATACCATGACCAACAATAAACAAGACAGTCACTCCATCACCAACAATAAACAAGACAGTAACACCATCACTTAAACAAGACTGTCATACCATCAAAAACAATAAACAAGACTGTCATACCATCACCAACAATAAACAAGGCTGTCATACCAGCACCAACGTAAACAAGACTGTCATACCATCACCAACAATAACCAATATTGTCATACCATCACCAACAATAAACATGATTGTCATACATTCCCCAACAATAAACAAGTCTGCTATACCATCACCAACAATGACCAAGCCTGTTATATCATCACCAGCAATAAACAAGACTGTCATGCCATCACCAACAATAAACAATACTGTCCTAACATCACAAACAATAAACAATACTGTCATACCATCACCAACAATAAGCAATACTGTCATACCATCACCAACAATAAACAAGACAGTCACACCATCTCCAGCAATAAACAATTCTGTCATACCATCACCAACAATAAGCAATACTGTCATACCACCTCCAACATTAAACAAGACTGTCCTACAATCAACAACGACAAACAATACTTGTCATACCATAACGAACAATAAACAAGACAGTAATACCATCAGCAACAATAAACAAAACTGTCATACCTTCACCAACAATAATCAAGGCAGTCACACCATCATCAACAATAACCAAGACTGTCATGCCATCATACCATCATCAACAATAAACAAGACAGTCATACAATCATTCCATCACAACCAATAAACAAGAATGTCATAAAATCACCAACAATAAACAAGACTGTCATACCATCAACAACAATAAACAAGACTGTCATACCATCACCAACAAAAACAAGACAATCATACCAACACCAACAATAAACACGACTGTCATGCCATCAACCACCAACAACACTAAACAAAACTGTCATACCATCACCAATAATAAACAAGACAGTCACACCATCACCAACAATAAACAAAACTGTCATACCATCACCAACAACAAGCAAGAATGTCATACAATCTCAATCAATAAACAAGTCTGTCATACCATCACTAGCAATAAACAAAAATGTCATACCTTCACTAACAATAAACAATGCAGTCATACCCTCACCAACAATAAACAATACTGTCATAACATCACCAACAGTAAACAATAGTGTCATAATATCAACAAGAATAAGCAATACTGTCATACAATTACCAACAATAAACAACCGTAACAAATAATAAACAAGACAGTCATACCATCACCAACAATAAAAAAGACTGTCATACAATCACCAACAATAAACAATACTGTCATTCCATCACCAACAGTAAGCATTACTGTCATACCATCACCAACAATAACCAATGCTGTCATTCCATCACCAACAGTAAGCAATACTTTCATTCCATCACCAACAATAAACAATACTGTCATACCGCCATCAACAATAAGCAATACTGACACACCTAAAGCAACAATAAACAAGACAGTCATTCTATCACCAACAATAAACAAGACTGTTATACAATCACCAGCAATAAACAATACTGTCATACCTGCACCAACAATAAGCAATACTGACATACCATCACCAACAATGAACAAGACAGTCACACCATCACCAACAATAAACAAGATAGTCATACTATGACCAACAATAAGCAAGACTGCCATACCATCACCAACAATAAACAAGACAGTCACACCTTCACCAACAATAAACAAGACAGTCATACCATCACCAACAATAAACAAGACTGCCATACCATCACCAACAAAAATAAAGACTTTCATACCATCACCAATAATAAACAAGATTGTCATGCCATCATCACCAATAAACAAGACTGTCATGGCATCACCAACAATAAAGAAGACTGTCATATCATCACCAACAATAAACAAGGCTGAAATACCATCAACAACAATAAACAAAACTGCCATACTATCACCAACAATAAACAAGACTCTCATACAATCAGCAACAATGAACAATACTGTCATAACATCACGAACAATAAACAATACTGTCATAAAATCACCAACAATAAGCAATTCTGTCACACGATCACAAACAATAAACAAGACATTCATACCATCACCAACAATAAATAATACTGTCATGCCATCAGCAACAATAAACAAGTCTGCCATATCATCACTAACAATAAACAAGACTGTCATAACATCACCAACAATAAACAATACTGTCATAAAATCACCAACAATAAGCAATTCTGTCACACGATCACAAACAATAAACAAGACATTCATACCATCACCAACAATAAACAATACTGTCATGCCATCAGCAACAATAAACAAGTCTGCCATATCATCACTAACAATAAACAAGACTGTCATACCATCACCAACAATAAACAAGACTGTTATACTATCACCAACAATAAACAACATTTGTCATACCATCATCAACAATAAACAAGATAGTCATACCATCAACAACAATACACAAGACTGTCATACCATCACTAAACAATAAACAAGACAGTCACACAATCACCAACAATAAACAAGACAGTCATACCATCATCAACAATAAACAAGACTGCCATACCATTACCAACAATAAGCAAGACAGTCATACCATCACCAACAATAAATAAGACTGCTATACCATCACCAACAATAAACAAGACAGTCACACCATCACCAACAATAAACAATACTGTCATACCATCATCAACAATAAACAAGACTGTCACACCATCATCAACAATAAACAAGACTGTTATACCAGAACAAACAATAAACAAGACTGTCATAAAATCACCAACGACAAAAAACAACACTTGTCATACCATCACCAGCAATAAACAAGACAGTCATACTATCAGCAACAATAAACAAGACTGTCTTACAATCACCAGAAATAAACAAGACAGTCACACCATCGCCAACAATAAACAAGACAGTCATACCATCACCAACAATAAACAAGACAGTCATACCATCATGCCATCACAAACAATAAACAAGACTGTCATACCATCGATAACAGTAAACAAGACAGTCATACCATCACCAACAATAAACAAAACTGTCATACCATCACAAACAATAAACTAGAAACAAGACTGTCATATCATCACCAACAATAAACAAGACAGTCATACAATCACCAACAATAAACATGGCTGTCATACCTGCACCAACATAAACAAGACTTTCATACCATCACCAACAATAAACAATACTGTCATTCCATGACCAACAATAAACAAGAATGTCATACAATCCCCATCAATAAACAAGACTGTCATCCCATCACTAGCAATAAATAAGACTGTCATACCATCACCATCAATAAACAATGCTGTCATAACATCACCAACAACAAACAATGCTGTCATAACATCATCAACAATAAGCAATACTGTCATACAATCACCAACAATAAACAACCGACACAAACAATAAACAAGACAGTCATACCAACACCAGTAATAAACAATGCTGTCATACCAGCACCAATAATAAGCAATACTGACATACCATCTCCAAAAATAAACAAGACTGTCATACCATCACCAACAATAAACAAGACATTCGCACAATCACCAACAATAAACAATACTGTCATACCACCACCATCAATAAGCAATACTGACATACCATCACCAACAATAAACAAGACAGTCATATCATCAGCAACAATGAACAAGACAGTCTTACCATCACCAACAATAAACAAGACAGTCACACCATCACCAACAATAAACAAGATAGTCATGCCATCACCAACAATAAAGGAACAATAAAATGGTATAAAATACCGACAGGTTGTTTCATACCATGGAACAATGCTCTTCTACAGACTGAGGGACTGACCACCTCAAAACTTTAAGGGTGATGGACTGATTACATCGTCTTCAAGTATCTTCTGCTTCTATAACTTTTCTGTACTTGACTGAAGAAGCCTACTGTGTAGGCGAAACGTTTCGAAATAAAGATACCTAACTGTTGCATATGTGTCTTACCTAACAACAATGAAGGAGACTGTCATACCATCACCAACAATAAACAAGACAGTCACACCTTCACCAACAATAAACAAGACAGTCATACCATCACCAACAACAAACAAGACTGCCATACTATCACCAACAATAAACAAGACTGTCATACAATCACCAACAATGAACAATACTGTCATAACTTCACCAACAATAAACAATACTGTTATACCATCACAAACAATGAGCAATACTGTTATACCATCACCAACAATAAACAAGATTGTCATACCATCACCAGCAATAAACAATACTGTCATACCATCACAAACAATAAGCAATACTATCATACCATCACCAACAATAAGCAATTCTGTCATACCATCAACAACAATAAACAAGATATTCATGTCATCAGCAACACAAAACAATACTGTCATGCCATCAGCAACAATAAACAAGACATTCACACCATCGCCAACAATAAACAAGGCTGTCACGCCATCACCAACAATAAACAAGACTGTCATACAATCACTAACAATAAACAAGACTGTCATACTATCACCAACAATAAACAAGACTTTCATACCATCACCAACGATAAACAATATTTGTCATACCATCATCAACAATAAACAAGACAGTCATACCATCAACAAAAATAAACAAGACTGTCATACCATCACCAACAATAAACAAGACAGTCACACCATCACCAACAATAAACAAGACAGTCACACCATCACCAACAATAAACGAGAGTGTCATACAATCACCAACAATAATCAAGACTGCCATACCATCACCAACAATAAACAAGGCAGTCATGCCATCACCAACAATAAACAAGACAGTCACACCATCAATAACAATACACAATACTGTAATACCATCATCAACAATAAACAAGACTGTCGCTCCATCATCAACAATAAACAAGACTGTCATACCATTACAAACAATAAACAAGACTGTCATACCATCACCAGCGATAAACAACACTTGTCATACAATCATCAGAAATAAACAAGAGAGTCACACCATCACCAACAATAAACAAGACAGTCACACCATCACAAACAATAAACAAAACTGTCATACCATCACCAACAACAAACAAGACTGTCATACCATCACCAACAATAACCAAGACTGCCATGCCATCACTAACAAAAAACAAGACTGTCATACAATCACCAACAACAAACAATACTGTCATAACATCACCAACAATAAACAACACTGTCATACCATCACCAACAATAAGCAATACTGTCATAACATCACCAACAATAAACAAGACAGTCATACCATCACCAACAATAAACAATACTGTCATACCATCACAAACAATAAAAAAGACGGTCATTCCATCACCAACAATAAACAAGAGTGTCGTTCCATCACCAACAATAAACAAGACTGTCGTACCATCACCAACAATAAACAAGACTGTCGTACCATCACCAACAATAAACAAGACTGTCGTACCATCACCAACAATAAACAAGACTGTAATACCATCAACAACAATAAACAAGACTGTCATTCCATCACCAACAATAAACAAGACAGTCACACCATCACCAACAATAAACAAGACAGTCACACCATCACCAACAATAAACAAGACTCTCATACCATCACCAACAACAAACAAGACTGCCATACCATCACCAACAATAAACAAGGCAGTCATACCATCACCAACAATAACCGAGACTGCCATACCATCCCCAACAATAAACAAGACAGTCATACCATCACCAACAATAAACAAGACAGTCATACTATCACCAACAATAAAGAAGACTGTCATACCATCACCAGCAATAAACAAGACTGTTATACAATCACCAACAATGAACAATACTATCATAACATCACCAACAATAAACAATACTGTCATACCATCACAAACAATAAGCAATACTGTCATACCATCACCAACAATAAGCAATTCTGTCATACCATCACCAACAATAAACAAGATATTCATTTCATCAGCAACAATAAACAATACTGTCATACCATCATCAACAATAAACAAGACAGTCATACCATCAACAACAATAAACAAGACTGTCATACGATAACCAACAATAAACAAGACAGTCACAACATCACCGACAAAAAACAAGACAGTCACACCATCACAAACAATAAACAAAACTCTCATACCATCACCAACAACAAAAAAGACTGTCATACCATCACCAACAATAACCAAGACTGCCATGCCATCATACCATCACCAACAATAAACAAGACTATCATACCATTTCTAACAATAAACAAGACAGTTATACTATCACCAATAATATTCAAGGATGTCATATCATCACCAACAATTCACAAGACAGTCCTACCATCACCAACAATACACAAGAATATCCTACCATCACCAAACAATAAACAAGATTGCCATACCATCAACAACGATAAACAATACTTGTCATACCGTCACTAACAATAAACAAGACAGTCATACCATCACCAACAATAAACAAGATTGCCATACCATCACAAACAATAAACAAGACTGTCATACCATCACCAACAATAAACAAGGCTGTCATACCATCACCAACAATAAAGAGGACTGTCACACCATCACCAAATAATAAACAATATTGTCATACAATCACCAACGATAGACAATACTTGTCACACCGTCACTAACAATAAACAAGACAGTCATACCATCACCAACAATAAACAAAACAGTCATACCATCACCAACAATAAACAAGGATGTCATACCATCACTAACAATAAACAAGACTGTCATACGCAACACCAATAATATATAAGACAGTCATACCATCACCAACAATAAACAATATTGTCATACCATCACCAACAATAAACAAGATTGTCATACAATCCCCAACAATAAACAAGCCTGTCACACCATCACTAACAATAAACAAGACTGTCATACCATCACCAACAATAAGCAATACTGTCATACCATCACCAACAATAAACAAGACAGTCATACCATCACCAACAATAATCAATACTGTCATGCCGTCACAAACTAAAAAAGACGGTCATTCCATCACGAACAATAAACAAGACTGTTGTACCATCACCAACAATAAACAAGACTGTCGTACCATCACCAACAATAAACAAGACTGTCATACCATCAGCAACAATAAACTAGACTGTCATATCATCACTAACAATAAACAAGACTGTCGTACCATCACCAACAATAAACAAGACTGTCGTACCATCACCAACGATGATTAATATTTTTCATACAATCATCTGCAATAAACAAGACAGTCATACCATCAACAACAATAAACAAGACTGTCATACCATCATCAACAATAAACAAGACAGTCACACCATCACCAACAATAAACAAGACAGTCACACCATCACCAACAATAAACAAGACTGTCATACCATCACCAACAATAAACAAGACTGTTATACTATCACCAACGATAAACAACATTTATCATACCATCATCAACAATAAACAAGATAGTCATACCATCAACAACAATAAACCAGACTGTCATACCATCACCAACAATAAACAAGACTGTCACACAATCACCAACAATAAACAAGACAGTCATACCATCATCAACAATAAACAAGACTGAAATACCATCACCAACAATAAGCAAGACAGTCATACCATCACCAACAATAACCAAGACTGCCATGCCATCATGCCATCACCAACAATAAACATGACTGTCATACCATCACCAATAATAAACAAGACTCTCATACCATCACCAACAATAAACAAGACTGCCATACCACCAACAACAATAAACAAGACTTCCATACAATCACCGACAATAAACAAAACTGTCATACCATCACCAACAATAAACAAGAAACAAGACAGTCATATGATCACCAATAATAAACAAGACTGTCAAACCATCACCAACAATAAACAAGTCTGTCATGCCATCACCAACAATAAACAAGACAGTCATACCATCACCAACAATAATCAAGGCTGTCATACCAGCGCCAACAATAAACAAGAATGTCATACAATCCCCATCAATAAACAAGACTCATACTATCACTAACAATAAACTAGACTGTCATACCACCACCAACAATAAACAATGCTGTCATAGCATCACCAACAATAAACAATGCTGTTATAACATCACCAACAATAAACAATACTGTTATACAATCATCAACAATAGACAACTGACATAAACAATAAACAAGACAGTCATACCATCACCAACAATAAAAAAGACTGTCATACCATCACCAACAATAAGCAATACTGTCATACCATCAGCAACAATAAGCAATACTGTCATACCTTCACCAAAAATAAACTAGACAGTCACACCATCACCAACAATAAAATTACTGTCATACCATCAGCAACAATAAACAAGACTGTCATAATATCACCAACAATAA
>NC_069442.1:3866831-3999331 GCF_026875155.1 Cherax quadricarinatus
ATCCTTCCCTGACTCCACTCCTGAAGCCATTTATGAGGCAATATTTTCCACTATTGGAGCCATCCCCCATTGCGATTTGTTTTGGTATTTGTTCGGCGGAGCAGGTCCGGTTTCAGACCCGTAAGATTATCCCAGATCCATTGCACCGTTGAATGAATTTTTTAGTCCTGGACTATCCAATCTTTGTCGCTAAGAATGTTTCAGGGAGAAATCGCTGCTACAACTCTCCTGGATGCAATACACAACGCCAGAAAAGCAGGTAACGCAATCTGGTGATGAATTGCGGACCACCCAATGTCCTCCTAGTCTGACTGAAAGTGTTAAAGAAATGGTATCCACTTCCCGTCTTCTAGAGTAAGTTTAATGTAACATTTCGAAAAAATCGCCTCAGAAATACTGTTCATATTCGGGGTTTGCAGGTATAGGTTATCATATGAAGTGCACATCTAAGTAAATATTCAACACTGGGCAGACTCAAGCCACTTGTGAGAATGTACAAAGGCATCATGGTGTCCAGAGTTGCCCTAAAAATCGGTTTGTTCAACCATTCTCCCCTTAATAACTCTTCCAATTTCTACCTGAGAATTTATAATTTATATATAGTAATATATAGATATATATATATATAATAATATTATAATAATTATATATGATATAATATATATTATATATAAATATATATATTAAATATATATATATAATATATAATATATATATATATATATATAGTATAAAGACGATAAATAATATAGCATATATAAAAATAATATATATAATATATATATATATAATATTATATAAAGACATAAATATAATATAAATATATATAATATACATATGGAGGGGTGTTAAATGTTGCCAAGTTTAAAAAAACTGTAGTGTATAGCACTCCTTCTGGGCAAGACATTGATGGAGTGAAATGAATGGTGAAATTTTTTTTCTACTGTGGCACCCCTGCTTGGTGGAAATCGTCCAGTGTGATAAAAATAAATAAATATATATATTATATAATATATATATAAATATATATAATATATATATATATAAATATATAAATATATATAAAAATACTATATATATATATATCTGATTATATATACGTAAATATAATATAATCTAAATAAATATAAATATTATATATATATATATATATAAAATATAAATTATATATAAATATATCTATACATATATAAATATATACATATATATATAAATATATATATATATATATAAAAAATATATATAATATAATAAATACAGATATAATATGATAAATATATAATATATAATATATTATATATATATAAATATATATATATATATTATATTATATAAACAATATTCATATATATATAAATATATATAATATATATATACTATATATATATAAAATATATATAATATATAGCATATATATAAAAATATAATATATATATATATATATATATATATATGTAAAAGTATATATAAAAGTATAATATATATATGTATATATATATATATAAGTATAAATATATATCATATATATATATAATACAATATTATATACAGAAATATATAAAGTAAATATATATATAGATATATATAAGTATGATATATAATATAATATAATATATATATATAATAATATATATAATATATATATAATAAGAAATATATATATATATATATATAATATATAAAAATTATATAATATATGATATATAAACTATATAAATATATAAAATTAGATATATAAAAATAATAGATATATATAAATATATATATCTAACATATATATTATATATATTATAAGATATATATATATAAATATGTTTTTATTGTATATATATATATATATAATATATATATATATAATATTATATATATATCTTTTCTCTTCTTTCAACACACGGCCGTATCCCCAACCGAGGCAGGGTGGCCCAAAAGAAAAACGAATAGTTTTTCTTTCTCCTTTACATTTAGTACTAATTAATTACAGGAGAAGGGGGTTACTACTCCTTGCTTCCTTGCATATTAGTCGCCTCTTACAACACGCAATGGCTTACGAGAAGAATTCCCTGGTCCCACTTCCCCATGGAGGTAAGTAGGAAATAAACAAGAACAAGAACTAAAGTAAAATATAAGAAAACCCAAAGGGGTGTGTATATTATGCTTGTACATGTAATGTAGTGTGACCTAAGTTGTAAGTAGAAAAGTAGCAAGACATACCAGAAATCTTGCATGGTTTAGAGGCAGATAAAAAAACCAACAGAACCCAGCAATCTAACCATCGTTGTAAAACAATTCAGCTTCAGTTCTACACTCACTTGGCAGGACGGCAGTAACAGTCCCTGGGTGGGATCCTGACAACCAACCTTACTTACCTTATATATATATAAAATAAATATATATAATATATATATTATATAAAAATATATATATAATATATATATATATATAAATATATAATATATGTGGGCAATAATATATAGTATATATGTAAATATGTATATAAAAATATATATATATATATATATCTAATATATTAAATATATATATATATATAAATATGATATATATATATATTGACATTATATATATATAAATATAGATAATAAATTAATATATATAACTAATATATATTATATAATATAACATATACATATAATATAATAATATAGTAATATATATAATATAAAAAAGATAAAATATATAATATATATATATATTTATAATTATATAATCATATATGATATATATAATATGTATATATATATATATATATATATAAATATATTATATAAATATAATATAAATATATATGTATAATATATATAATATATAAATAAATATATAATATATTATTATATATATTAATTATATTAATATTTAATATAATATAATATAATATATATGAGTGGTGTGTGTGTGTGTATATATACAAATATTGATATTAATAATATTAATATATATCTATTATATAAATAAAAATATAAATAAATATAAATAAATAATATATAATATATTATAGATAATATATAAATATATTTATATAAATATTATAGTAATATATAAAGCATAAAATATATATATGACAATAAGATCACAAGTTAAACCAGAAATGATTTCCAAAATATTCAAAACAACCACATCTGGAAAAGAAATTAGAGAAATGTCCAGTGCGATCGTTGACTACTCACATTTTAATCCAAGGACTATGAAAGTAGGAAGCATCCAATTAAGAGCTTAGTAAGGGGTGCTGGGCACATCACCTTCACTATCAGATCCCACAACGGTTTAAACACGTGACGCGGCGGCGAAGCCCAACATTTTGGAATTAGGTCCCCCTTCAAAACTCACCCACTACCGCCGAAACTAATTACCTACCCAAGAAAATTTAAAAATTAATATGTCCAGGTGGTATTATTAATTCTTCCCAAAATCTATAATTATAAAGGATCCTAATATATATAAAAAGCCAAAGGAAAGTAAATTCATATTTATTGTCAAAACATGGTTTAATTATGATAAAACAATATTCAATTATATTCCCAATGTACGACCATGGACTTTGCTAGATACTACATCTACAACTTTTTGAAAATCAATTGGATTTTAAAATCACTTCATGAATAAATAGAGCATGTAATCTTGTCCAGTTCTAAATGCTATATTTTATGTTAGTTTTAAACTTAGTTCGATATTTTTTACCATATTGACCGAATAAACTTTATCCTGCAAATCTTTTTAACAAGGAATCTTAATTATAGACACCTCCATCAGCATTATGGTGGTAAATCTTTTATCAAAATGATTTTTAAACTGTATCAAGAATTTTTGAATACAACTTTAAATATTAAAAGTCTTAAGAAGAGAAGGCATATTCACCCATTTTCATGTAAGTTGAGAAACCAACCATATTTTTATGGGTAAGTTAAAGGACACAAGTTCAACTAATTGTGACATTTATTATATGTGGCCAGACGATATTTCGCTCTCCAGGAGCTTTAACAAGCCTTAACAAATCAATACATGGACACAGGGGGTAAATAAAGCTCAAGAGTGAGGTGAATAACTAAGTGAGGTACCATTTCAGGGGGGGGGGGGGGGGGTTGGTTCCACTAGATGGGTAGTAGTAGTATTAGATATGGTAGTGACAAAAGCAATTAATTCGTACATGAGTAAAAGATATAAAAAAGTCATTACATTTGAACATAAAAATAGGTTTTGGACAAAATAAAACTGGAATGGAGGCATGTTGTTTCAGTGATTCACTCTCAGTGCTTTGTGTAGTTAATAACAGAGAGACTATATGAATCAGGGTTTACTTGTTTTCAGGAGGATTCTGCTAAACTTCGGAGATGGTGAAGCTGCCGTTGTTTTGTATTTAAAATGATTCGAAACAGCGATCAGTGCTGATCAAGGCCACTTAGCGTGTGCCGGGAAAATTAGTTTCTTTTATCACTAATTGGGGATTGGGCGTCCACTGAATTTCAATAAGATTATTTGGAGAAATTTCGGTGTTGTACACAGGCGTTTGTTTAAGTTGTCGGATCCTAAACATTCGTAAATGTGTTTTCATTGGAGGCGGGTGTCGGAGTTTCTTGCTGTTTCACCTACGTGAGATCTTGTCACAGGCCTCCACCAGGTATAGGTGTAAAACTCCTGCATTGGACTGGTTCGTGGTGCTTGGGTTTTGCCCATGTTAGATCCTTTATTAAGTGGTTAGAAGCGAAGGCGATCTTGGTGTTAGCTTGTGGAACGTACTTTTGAACGTTAGTGCCAACCTGGCTTTTTGGGAAGAGAATTATAAACTTTGTTATGGGAGCCTATTATATACCCTCAAGTACTCATTTGATTGTTTGTAATTGCTTGATAATAAGTGCTCCAGGAGAGCCGAACCGTTAGCACAATAAATGTCACATAGTTGCACTAGAGCCTTTTACTTTTACATATATGTCGGTAATTCAAACCAACTTATTAACAACAATATTTTTAAGTTTGAAATAAGGCTGGTTGCCCACTTTGTTTGGGATTTATAAAGAAGTGTTATCTAATCAACTTTAAAAAGATTTATTCAAATTACATTTCTTGGGTATTTTAAACATTAACCTATTCATAAATTTTGGGGATAATTTCCTCATCTATAACTCAGGACAACAAATCGTAAAAGCACTGCAAAAAACCATTGATGATAAAAACAGAACAGTTTGACTCTATCTTGATGCGAGGAATAAAAATGGACATAGGAACAGTTATTTGTAGTTTTCTGTAAATTTATAAATTTGAATTCATTATTACCCTTAATATTACAACATCTAAGAAAAGGGCAGATGAGTATTTTCTCCAAACTCAACAGTAAAAAATTTTAATAGAATGGGCTAAGCTATTTAAATTTATCCCCCAAGAAAATGGTGTAAATCTTTCATTTGGGCCATCAAGACAACAAAATATCATCAACATAATCTGAACATATAAGCTCCTATTAGGGGAGGATTGTTGGTTAAGCAACCCTTTTTTCGAAAAAATTCGCAGTATAGGTATACAAAGAATCCGAGGTTAAAGAAGGAATTTCCCCATAGCCCATACCCAAATCTTCTTGAAGTGTAAAAAACTTATCATTAAAATAACAAAATTATTGTGCATTCACAATGCAAAGTTAAAAATAAGTTGGAATTGATAGTAGGTAAGACCTGGTAGTTGGAAATTCATAGGTTAACGGTTCTTCAGATAAACTGTAAAAATCTCGAACTAAGATAAAAAAAACCTACATAAATAAGCAATAGAACTGGACCAAGAATTCCAATGCTCTATATATCAATGAAAGAGATTTAAACCACCAATTGATTTTCCAAAAGTTGAGAAATGTAGTATCTAGCAAGACCATGGTCGACAGGAATATAATTGGAAATGCTTGTTTCAATAAAAAGCAGTTTTTGACACATAATAAGAAATTTCCCATTCCATTGGTTTATATAAAATTATAATCATTTATAATTAACAGAATTTGGGAAGAATATAATAATACACACTGGACAAATAATTTTTTAAATTTTTCTTGGGTAGAATAGTTTGGGTTGAGTTTTGCAGGTACCTATCCAAGAATGGCTTGCCGCGCGTCACGTGGTTTAAAACGCCGTTGTGGGATCTGAATATGGAGGTGCTGGGGCAGGCCGTACACCCTATATAGCATCCTTGGATGCTTCACTTTCATAGTTCCTTGATAATGTGATAGTTCACGAAAGGCTCCATGAATTTCTCTATTCTTTCAGAGTGGTTGTTTTTTGGCATATATATATATATATATATATATATACTATAATATATATTATAATATATATATATAATATAAATAAGTATATATATATATAATATATATATATATATATACACAAGCATATATAATATATATCTATATAATATATATAAGATATATATATATATAATAATATATAATAATGATATATATATAATATATATACATAAATAATATAATACAATATATATAATGATATAATATATAATATTATATATGTATATGTATAAAAATAAATCTTATATGATTGTATATAATATATATTTTATATATATATATATATAATAATAATATACATATATATATACATATATATAAATATATATATATATAAATATATAATATATATATATATATATACATAAATATACATATATTAAATATATACAGATATATATATCTGTATTATATATATAATATATATATATATATAATATATGAATTAGCATATAAATATATATATACATTTATATATATATAATTATATTTATATATGACATATATAGATATGTGTGTGTAGTAACACACACACAATATATATATAAATATTTAAATATAATATATATATATATATATATATGGGTAGTGGGTAAATATATGATATATAATATATATAATATATAATATATAATACGTATATATAGAAATATATAAATTTATATATATAATATATATAGAATAAAAATAATTATAAAAAAAATATAAATATATGTACATGTATAAATATATAAATATATATAAAAAATATATAATACTATATTATATATATATATATATATATAAATATGTAATATATATAAAATATATTACACATATATGTAAATATATATATAATATATATATATATATAAAAAATATAAAAAATATATAATATATATATACATAAGTATAAAATATATAATATAAATAATATATATATAATATATATTAACATAAATACTGGATAAAAGCCACTGGAGGGTCTAAGCGTCTTCAACAGTGAAGATGCCCCCAGAAGTTGCAAAAAGATAAATATTTACACTTAAGTGCAAGTTCTAATATATGTTTGCAGAAAGAAGAAATTAACCATGTATCCGTTAATTTTTATCTTTAATAAAAGTAAATGCAAATGAGTGAAACTTGAGAGTTAACTCCTTCATATTACCGAACTCTAATAATTAAAGTTTTCAATTTACCTGACTGGCTTACAATAATAATAAAAAGTTATAGTTGTGGAGAAACAATTTGTATCTCATAATAAATGAGGGGAAGGAAATGTGCTAAAGAATAAATCTTGATTGTCACCAGAATCAAGAAAGAATTAAAAATACAGAATCAAGAACCTATAACCAGTAATCAAGAAGACTAAACAGAATCAAGAAGGACTATACAGAATAATGAAGACTATACAGAATCAAGAAGATTAATACAGAATCAAGAATACTATACAGAGAACAGAGAGACAATACAGAATCAAGAAGACTATACAAAAAATCCAAGAAGACTAAACAGAATCAAGAAAGACTATACAGATCAAGACGATTAAACAGAATCAAGAAGATTATAACAGAATCATAAGATTATACAGAATCAAGAAAATTATACAGAAAATCAAGGAATATTATACATGAAATCAGAAGATTATACAGAATCAAGAAGACTATACAGAATCAAGAAGAATTTACAGAATCAAGAAGAGAATATACAGATCAAGAAGAAATATAGCAGATATACAAGAAAAGTTATACAGAATCAAGAAGATTATAACAGATCAAGAATAACTATACAGAATTCAAGAAGTATTATACAGAATATGCAAAGGAAAGAAATAACGATAATCAAGAGATTATAACTGGAGAATCCAAGAAGATTATATACAGAATGCAAAAGAATTATACAAAATCAAGAAGATTAAAAACAGAATCAATAAGACTGATACAGAATCAAGAAGATTAGTACAGAATTCAAGAAGATTATACAGAATCAAGAAGATTATACAGAATCAAGAAGACTATACAGAATCAAGAAGATTATACAGAATCAAGAAGATTATACAGAATCATGAAGAAATACAAGATCAAGAAATATACAGAATCCAGAAATTAGACAAAGATTCAAGAAACGATATAGAATCAAGAAGATTATACAGAAACAAGAAGATTATACAGAATCAGAATACTATCAGAATCAGAAGATATACAGAATCAAGAATTAAAAGAATCAAGAAGATTATAACAGAATCGAAGAAGAATAAACAGATCAAGAAGACTATACAGAATCAAGAAGATTATACAGAATCAAGAAGATTATACAGAATCAAGAAGATTATACAGAATCAAGAAGATTATACAGAATCAAGAAGATTATACAGAATCAAGAAGATTATACAGAATCAAGAAGATTATACAGAATCAAGAAGATAAATACAGAAAATCAAGAAAAGAATATACAGAATCAAGAAGATTATACAAAATCAAGACGATGATTATAACAGAACAAGAAGATTATTACATAATCAATAAGATTATACAATCAAGAAGATTATACAGAATCAAGAAGATTATACAGAATCAAGAAGATTATACAGAATCAAGAAGATTATACAGAATCAAGAAGATTATACAGAATCAAGAAGATTATACAGAATCAAGAAGATTATACAGAATTCAAGAAGATAACAGAAACAAAGAAAGTATAATAACAGAATCAAAGAAGATTAATACAGAACAAGAAGATATTATACAAATCCAAGAAGATTATACAAGAAATCCAAGAAAAAGGATATATACAGAATCAGAAAGATTATTACAAAATCAGGAAGATTATACAGAATCAAGGAACATTGCCTCAGAATCGCAAGAACATTGCACAGAATCAAGAAGGATCGCACTTTAATCAAGAAGATTGCACAGAATACACGAAAGATTTTGCACAGAATCAAGAAGATTGCACAGAATCAAGAAGATCGCACTGAATCCAGAAGATTGCACAGAATCAAGAAGATTGCACAGAATCAAGAAGATTGCACAGAATCAAGAAGATTGCACAGAATCAAGAAGATCGCACTGAATCCAGAAGATTGCACAGAATCCAGAAGATTGCACAGAATCAAGAAGATTGCACAGAATCAAGAAGATTGCACAGAATCAATAAAGATCGCAACTGAAAATCCAGAAGATTGTCACAGTAATCAAGAAAGAATGCACCAGAATCAAGAAGATTGCACAGAATCAAGAAGATTGCACACAGAAACAAAGAAGATCCGCACTAAAAATCCATAAAGATTTGCACAACATCAAGAAGATTGCACAGAATCAAGAAGATTGCACAGAATCAAGAAGATTGCACAGAATCAAGAAGATCGCACTGAATCCAGAAGATTGCACAGAATCAAGAAGATTGCACAGAATCAAGAAGATTGCACAGAATCAAGAAGATCGCACTGAATCCAGAAGATTGCACAGAATCAAGAAGATTGCACAGAATCAAGAAGATTGCACAGAATCAAAAAGATTGCCGAATCAAAAAGATCGCACTGAATCCGAAGATTGCACAGAATCCAGAAATTGCACAAAATCAAGAAGATTGACGAATCAAAAGTTTGGGACAAAATAAAGAAGATTGCACAAAATCAAAAAGATTCCAGAATCAAAAGATTGACAGAATCAAGAAGATCGCACTGAATCCAGAAGATTGCACAGAACCAAAAGATTGCACAGAATCAAGAAGATTGCACAGAATCAAGAAGATTGCACAGAATCAAGAGTTGACAGAATCAGAAGATCGACTGAATCCAAAAGATTGACAGAATCAAAAGATTGCACAGAATAAAGAAGTTTGCACGAATCAGAAGATTGCAAGCCAAGGATCGCACTGAATCCAAAAGATTGCACAAATCAAAAGATTGACAGAATCAAGAAGATTGCACAGAATAAAGAAGACGCAGGAATCCAGAAGATTGCACGAATAAGAAGATTGCACAGAATCAAAAAGTTGACAGAATCAAGAAGTTTGCACAGAACAAAAAAATCGCACTGAATCCAAAGATTGACAGAATCAAAGATTGCACAAATCAAGGTTTGCACGAATCAAGAAGATTGCACAGAATCAAGAAGATTGCACAGAATCAAGAAGATTGCACAGAATCAAGAAGATTGCACAGAATCAAGAAGATCGCACTGAACCCCAGAAGATTGACGAATCCGAAGATTGCACAGAATCAAGAAGATTGCCAAAATCAAAAAGATTGCCGAATCAAGAAATTGCACAGAATCAAGAAGATCGCATAAATCCAGAAGTTGAAGAATCAAGAAGATTGCCGAATCAAGAAGTTTTTTTCACAGAACAAGAAGATTGACAAAATCAAGAGTCGCACTGAATCAAGAAGATTACAGAGAATCAAGAAGATTACACAGAATCAAGAAGATGGTTAAGAGTCAGCAGCAAACACTCAGAGTATGAGAGGCCTGCCTCACTTACTCAACCCTAGCAAGGTTTTTTGCACTTTCCATAAATACCGACTACTAATAAGCCCTGTAGTGTCAAAAAACTAAATATCAAACTTTAAACAATGAGAGAATTAATATATAATATATATATTTTTAATTATAAATATATATATAAAAATTTATATTTTTATATATATTTATATATATATATATATATGTATATATATATATATTATATATAATATATAAAAATATTATAATATTTTATATATATTATAATATATATTATATTATAGTATATTATTTATATATATATTTTTATATTAATTATATATATTATATATATATATATATATATAAATTTTATATATATTAATATATATATTATTTTAATATGTCGGGGCCAATATGTAAAACGGCAATTGCAAGAAATTTTTTTAAAAATTTTCTTTTACGTTGGTGTTTTTTTTATTATTTGTTGTGGAAAAATTTTTTAATTTTACACCAAGGACTTAGAAAAACTTACCTTTAACCTTATTATAATGCGCAATTTTTATGCCTAAACCCAACTTTTAAATATTTTTTGATTTGTTTTTCAAAAATTTACTAAAACAAAAACAAGTGAAAATATTTTTTCGTTAGGTTCGAATGATTTTGGCGAAATTATTTCATACACAAATTTCATTGTTTCCCATATGGCAAATGAGCGTTGCTATTTAAGCCAAAATCGCAATTCTGCTATTCGGACGCTATATAATTATATATATATATGCCTTGGGTGCATTCGGGACCATCGTCTAGTGTACACGGATCTTATCTCAGCGGCTAGGGCAGGGCCATACCTATAATGTACACGAATTTTACCCGAGGGAAGTGGGGAGAACCATCATTGTGGCGTTTACCCGATGGTAACTCAGACTAATGGGTCTAGGGTCATGGTTCTTCTCTTTTAAAACAAAATCGTTTTGATTTAAAGATTGTTAATACAGTCTTCCGTGCTTTTGTTTAGCAGAAGCTTTTTGTTATTACTATTGTTTTTTTTTGTTTTATTACTTATTATTTGTTTTATTTAAAAATTTTCCCCGGGATTCTCCCGGCCCGGGGCCTTTTTCCCAAAAGGTGGCCCCGGGCCCTTGGCTCCCCCTTTAGGGAGTGTCTGAGACCTAAGTCTCCCTGGGAGGAGGACAAATCCTCCTTTCTTTGGGACCAAGTGTCCCCAGGCCTAGCCACAAGTAGGCCTCTTGGTCTGCCCTCCCCCCCCCCCCAAGGGAGAAATGGGGGAAAGACGTCTTGGGGTTGTAAGCTCGGGTCGGCACCTACCCCACCCCCAGAAAGGGTTAGGATGATGTCGTGTTTTTTATAGTGTTATTATAGTCATTTTTTTATTATTTTTTTTATTTTTATTGTTTATTATATTTTTATTTTTTGTTATTATTATTTCTACACATTTATTATCGTTCGGAGTTGGGATAATAATATTTAATTGTTAAATACGAATGTTACAATAAACTGAATGTTTGATTTTGTTAAGTTTTATAATAAACAGTGTTTAAGTAAGTCTCCAGTAATTATTGTGGATTATTCGCTCACCAACTGAGTTTTACAGCCCAGGGGATTGTGGGTAATTTATTAAGTACTTCAGCGTATCTCAACTCTTAGGGTGAGAGGCACAGTGCCTAGCAGCAGCATCAGCAGCAGCAGCTGCCTGGCTGGCACTGACAGTCAAGAGTTGTTCTGCTGTTTTCACCTGTGTGGTAATATTAGATCTCTCTCGTCAGATACAAGTCTGTAGTGTGAGGAAGACTGTGTTGAGCTTCACTCTGTGACAAGGGTTTCACTAAGATATTATTCAGGTTACTTAAGATTTTTTTGTGTATATATCTTGTCATCCCTTACGAATTTTAGGTCACTAGATACAGATACTTAAAGTTGCAAATTGGCTTTAATTATGAAGATATATGCTTAGTACAGTTGCTGTTATGTTCGACCTGGGAAGGTAGGAAGGTAATGTGTTATTATTTAAACCATATATACAGCGTCCTTAACCCCCCAAAAAATAAAGGTTATAGTAATAATAATAATCTAATGATTGTAATTATAATTAAATCTTTAAAAAGGGTGAACTGATAAGCCAGCAGAAGTCCTCGGTCAGATGACCAACAGTTTCAGAGGTGGATCATCAGCATCGCGTCAGGAAACACATGTTATGGTCACATTCGTTGACAGCACCGGAACTACGAAGTGAAGCAACTTTCTTATAGCCAAGTATAATCCAAGTTGATCAGTTTCTGTGCCCTGTCAGCCTCGGGAGTGAGGAAATGTTACGCAGACAGAAACTGGCGTTTAATTGTGATATTGAACCTGATCTAACGACCTGTAGCAGTTGTTGTATGGTCTGGGTCGCTAATTATAGCTTACCCGCCAGTGCCACAGTGTTGGCTGCTGCCTTCACAACGTTGCTGCCTGCTGCTACTGCTTCATATAAACACTCTCCTCTTCTACGCTATATACGATATTAAAATCTGCGTTATACCGTGAATCAAAATATTCTCAAATATAAGTGAATCATATTTTCTATATCAAACAAGAGCGACCACTTTATTTTCGGTCGGAGGTGGATCGTAAATATTCGTCATTATAATATAAATCATGCATTTAGATGATGTACATTATTATTAAATATCAGGAAGTATTTATTATTTTTATTGTTTTTATTTAGGCTAAGTTTTGGGTGAAAAGTTAGCAAATATATAAGTTAGGTTAACTAGAATGTTTAAAAACATCGGAAGTATTTATTTATTGGACATCGGTGCTTGCTGGCTGGTAGCCGTGGAGGAGGCAAGACCACTACTGGCTGGTAGCCGTGGAGGAGGGCAAACACCACCACTGACTTGTAAGCCGGGAGGAGGCACACCACCACTGAAACGGTAGCCGTGGTAGGAGGCAACACCACCACTGACTGGTAGCCGTGGAGGAGGCAAGACCACCACTGACTGGTAGCCGTGGAGGAGGCAAGACCACCACTGACTGGTAGCCGTGGAGGAGGCAACACCACCACTGACTGGTAGCCGTGGAGGAGGCAACACCAACCACCACCACTGCTGGTAGCCGTGGAGGAGGCAAGACCACTACTGGCTGGTAGCCATGGAGGAGGCAACACCACCACTGACTGGTAGCCGTGGAGGAGGCAACACCACCACTGACTGGTAGCCGTGGAGGAGGCAACACCACCACTGACTGGTAGCCGTGGAGGAGGCAAGACCACCACTGACTGGTAGCCGTGGAGGAGGCAAGACCACCACTGACTGGTAGCCGTGGAGGAGGCAACACCACCACTGGCTGGTAGCCGTGGAGGAGGCAAGACCACAACTGGCTGGTAGTCTCATTGGAGGAGGCAACACCACCACTGACTGGGTAGTCCGTGGAGGAGGCAACACCACCTACTGACTGGTAGCCGTGGAGGAGGCAACACCACCACTGACTGGTAGCCGTGGAAGAGGCAACACCACCACTGACTGGTAGCCGTGGAGGAGGCAACACCACCACTGACTGGTAGCCGTGGAGGAGGCAAGACCACCACTGACTGGTAGCCGTGGAGGAGGCAAGACCACCACTGGACTGGTTACCGTGGATGAGGCAACACCACCACTGGCTTGGTAGCCCGTGGAGGAGGTCAACACCACCCACTGGCGGTGCCGTGGAGGAGGCAAACACCACCCACTGCTGGTAGCCGTGGAGGAGGCAACACCACCACTGCTGTAACTGTGAGAGGCAACCCACCACTGACTGGTAGCCGTGGAGGAGGCAACACCACCACTGGCTGGTAGCCGTGGAGGAGGCAACACCACCACTGGCTGGTAGCCGTGGAGGAGGCAACACCACCACTGGCTGGTAAACTCGTGGAGGGAGGCACACCACCACTGACTGTAGCCGTGGAGGAGGCATCACCACCCACTGGCTGGTAGCCGTGGCGGAGCAACCACCACCACTGACTGGTAGCCGTGGAGGAGGCAACACCACCACTGACTGGTAGCCGTGGAGGAGGCAACACCTCCACTGACTGGTAGCCGTGGAGGAGGCAAGACCACCACTGGCTGGTAACCGTGGAGGAGGCAAGACCACCACTGGCTGGTAACCGTGGAGGAGGCAAGACCACCACTGGCTGGTAACCGTGGAGGAGGCAAGACCACCACTGGCTGGTAACCGTGGAGGAGGCAAGACCACCACTGGCTGGTAACCGTGGAGGAGGCAAGACCACCACTGGCTGGTAGCCGTGGAGGAGGCAAGACCACCACTGGCTGGTAGCTGTGGAGGAGGCAAGACCACCACTGGCTGGTAGCCGTGGAGGAGGCAAGACCACCACTGGCTGGTAGCCGTGGAGGAGGCAAGACCACCACTGGCTGGTAACCGTGGAGGAGGCAAGACCACCACTGGCTGGTAACCGTGGAGGAGCAAGTACCACCACTAGGCAGTAGCCGTGAGGAGGCAAGACCACCACTGCTGGTAACCGTGAGGAGGCAAGACACACCACTGGCTGGTAAAGCCGTGGAGGAGCAAGACGCAACCAACTGGGCTGGTAGCCGTGGAGGAGGCAAGACCCCCACTGGCTGGTAAACCGTGGGTGAGACAAGACACCCACTGTCTGGGTAACATCTTGGAGAGGCAAGACCACCACTGGCTGGTAAACCGTGGAGGAAGGCAAGACCACCACTGGCTGGTAAAACTGTGGAGGAGGCAAGACCACCACTGGCCTGGTAGCCGTGGAGGAGCTGACCACCACTAGGCTGGTTACCGTGGAGGAGGCAAGAACCCACCACTGGCTGTAACCGTGGAGGAGGCAAGACCACCACTGGCGTAAACGCTTTGGAGAGGCAAGACCACCACTGCTGTAAACCGTGGAGGAGCAAGACACCACTTGGCGAGGTAAGCCGTGGAGAGGCAAGACCCACCACTAGGCTGTAGCCGTGGAGAGGCAATACCACCACTGGCTGGTAGCCGTGGAGGAGGCAAGACCACCACTGGCTGGTAGCCGTGGAGGAGGCAAGACCACCACTGGCTGGTAACCGTGGAGGAGGCAAGACCACCACTGGCTGGTAACCGTGGAGGAGGCAAGACCACCACTGGCTGGTAGCCGTGGAAGGAGGCCAAAGACCATCACGTGGCATGGTAACCGTGGAGGAGCAAACCACCACTGGCTGGGTAGCCGTGGAGGAGCAAGACCACCACTGGCTGGAGCCGTGGAGAGGCAAGACCACCACTAGGCCTGGTTAACCTGGAGGAGGCAAGACCACCACTGGCTGGTAACTCGTGAGGAGGCCAAGACCACCACTGCTGGTAACCCGGGGAGAGGCAAGAACCAACACTGGCTGGTAGCCGTGGAGGAGGCAAGACCACCACTGGCTGGTAACCGTGTAGGAGGCAAGACCACCACTGGCTGGTAACCGTGGAGGAGGCAAGAGTACCACTGGCTGGTAGCCGTGGAGGAGGCAAGACCACCACTGGCTGGTAGCCGTGGAGGAGGCAAGACCACCACTTGCTGGTACCCGTGGAGGAGGCAAGACCACCACTGGCTGGTACCCGAGGAGGAGGCAAGACCACCACTGGCTGGTAACCGTGGAGGAGGCAAGACCACCACTGACTGGTAGCCGTGGAGGAGGCAAGAGTACCACTGGCTGGTAGCCGTGGAGGAGGCAACACCACCACTGGCTGGTAGCCGTGGAGGAGGCAAGACCACCACTGGCTGGTAGCCGTGGAGGAGGCAAGACCACCACTGGCAGGTAGCCGTGGAGGAGGCAAGACCACCACTGGCAGGTAGCCGTGGAGGAGGCAAGACCACCACTGGCTGGTACCCGGCCCGTGGAGGAGGGAAAGACCAACCACTGTCTGGTAACCGTGGAGGAGGCAAGACCACCACTGGCTGGTACCGTGGAGGAGGCAAGACCACCACTGGCTGGTAACCGTGGAAGAGGCAAGACCACCACTGGCTGGTACCGTGGAGGAGGCAAGACCACCACTGGCTGTAACCCGTGGAGGATGCAAGACCACCACTGGCTGGTAACCGTGGAGGAGGCAAGACCACCACTGGCTGGTAACCGTGGAGGAGGCAAGACCACCACTGGCTGGTAACCGTGGAGGAGGCAAGACCGACCCACTGCTGGTAGCCTGGAGGAGGCAAGACCAACCACTGGCCTGGTAGCCGTGGAGAAGGCAAGACCACCACTGGCTGGAAGCCGTGGAGGAGGCAAAGACTACCACTGTCTGTACCGGGTGGAGGTGCAAGACCACCACTGGCTGGTAACCGTGGAGGAGGCAAGACCACCACTGGCTGGTAACCGTGGAGGAGGCAAGACCACCACTGGCAGGTAGCCGTGGAGGAGGCAAGACCATCACTGGCTGGTAACCGTGGAGGAGGCAAGACCACCACTGGCTGGTAGCCGTGGAGGAGGCAAGACCACCACTGGCTGGTAGCCGTGGAGGAGGCAAGACCACCACTGGCTGGTAACCGTGGAGGAGGCAAGACCACCACTGGCTGGTAACCGTGGAGGAGGCAAGACCACCACTGGCCTGTAACCGTGAGGATGCAAGAACACCACTGCCTGTAGCCGTGGAGGAGCAAAGACCACCACTGCTGGTAACCGTGTAGGAGGCAAGACCACCACGGCTGGTAAAGCCGTGAGGAGGCCAAGAGTACCACGGCTGGTAGCCGGTGGAGGAGGCAAACCACCACTGCTGGTAGCCGGGAGGAGCAAACACCACTTGCTGGTACCCGTGGAGGAGGCAAGACCACCACTGGCTGGAACCCGAGAGGAGGCAAGACCACCACTGGCTGGTAACCCGAGAGAGCACGACCACCACTGACCTGGTAGCCGTGGAGGAGGCAAGAGTACCACTGGCTGGTAGCCGTGGAGGAGGCAACACCACCACTGGCTGGTAGCCGTGGAGGAGGCAAGACCACCACTGGCTGGTAGCCGTGGAGGAGGCAAACCACCACTGGCAGGTAGCCGTGGAGGGTGGCAAGACCACCACGCAGTTTAGCCGTGGAGGAGGCAAGACCACCACTGGCTGGTACCCGTGGGAGGATGGAAAGACCACCACTGGCTGGTAACCGTGGAGGAGGCAAGACCACCACTGGCTGGTAACCGTGGAGGAGGCAAGAGTACCACTGGCTGGTAGCCGTGGAGGAGGCAAGACCACCACTGGCAGGTACCGTGGAGGAGGCTAGACATCCACTGGCTGGTAACCGTGGAGGAGCAAGAAGACCCACCACTGGCTGGTAGCCGTGGATGAGGCAAGACCACCCACTGGCTGGTAACCGTGTAGGAGGCAAGCACCACCACTGGGCTGTAACCGTGAGGAGGCAAGAGTAACCACTGGCTGGTACCGTGAGGAGGCAAGACCACCACTGGCTGGTAGCCGTGGAGGAGGCAAGACCACCACTTTTGCTGTACCCCGTGGGAGGAGGCAAGACCACCACTGGGCTGTACCCGAGGACGGAAGGCAAGACCACCACTGGCTGGTAGCCGTGGAGGAGGCAAGACCACCACTGGCTGGTAACCGTGGAGGAGGCAAGAGTACCACTGGCTGGTAGCCGTGGAGGAGGCAAGACCACCACTGGCTGGTAGCCGTGGAGGAGGCAAGACCACCACTGGCTGGTAACCGTGGAGGAAGGCAAGACGCACCACTGCCTGGTAGCCGTGGAGGGGCAAGACCACCACTGGCTGGTAACCGTGTAGGAGGCAAGACCACCACTGGCTGGTAACCGTGGAGGAGGCAAGACCACCACTGGCTGGTAACCGTGGAGGAGGCAAGACCACCACTGGCTGTACCGTGGAGGAGGCAAGACCACCACTGGCTGGTAACCGTGTAGGAGGCAAGACCACTCCACTGGGGCGGGTACCCGAGGGATGAGGCAAGACACCACTGGCTGGTACCCGTGGAGAGGCAAGACCCACCACTGGCTGGTCCCGAGGAGGAGGGCAAGACCAACCACTGCTGTAAACCGTGGAGGAGGCAAGACCACCACTGACTGGTAGCCGTGGAGGAGGCAAGAGTACCACTGGCTGGTAGCCGTGGAGGAGGCAACACCACCACTGGCTGGTAGCCGTGGAGGAGGCAAGACCACCACTGGCTGGTAGCCGTGGAGGAGGCAAGACCACCACTGGCAGGTAGCCGTGGAGGAGGCAAGACCACCACTGGCAGGTAGCCGTGGAGGAGGCAAGACCACCACTGGCTGGTACCCGTGGAGGAGGAAAGACCACCACTGGCTGGTAACCGTGGAGGAGGCAAGACCACCACTGGCTGGTAACCGTGGAGGAGGCAAGACCACCACTGGCTGGTAACCGTGGAGGAGGCAAGACCACCACTGGCTGGTAGCCGTTGAGGAGGCAGGACCCCACTGGGCTGGTAACCGTGGAGGATGCAAAGACTCACCACTGGCTGGAAACCGTGGAGAGCACGACCACCACCTGGCTGGTACCGTGAGGAGCAAGACCACCACTGGCCTGGTAACCGTGGGAGGAGGCAAGACCACCACTGCTGGTAGCCGTGGAGGAGGCAAGACCACCACTGGCTGGTAGCCGTGGAGGAGGCAAGACCACCACTGGCTGGTAGCCGTGGAGGAGGCAAGACCACCACTGGCTGGTAGCCGTGGAGGAGGCAAGACCACCACTGGCTGTAACCGTGGAGGAGGCAAGACCCACCACTGGCTGGAAACCGTGAGGCGGCAAGACCACACTGGCAGTAGCCGTGGAGGAGGCAAGACCATCACTGGCTGGTAACCGTGGAGGAGGCAAGACCACCACTGGCTGGTAGCCGTGGAGGAGGCAAGACCACCACTGGCTGGTAGCCGTGGATGAGGCAAGGACCACCACGGCTGGTAACCGTGGAAGGAGGCAAACCGACCACTGGCTGGTAAACCGTGAGGGGTAGACCCCCACTGGCGGTAACCGTGGAGGAGGCAAGACCCACCACTGGCTGGTAGCCGTGGAGGAGGCAAGACCCACCACCACTGCTGGAAACCTTAGGAGGCAAGACCACCACTGGGCTGGTTACCGTGGAGGAGGCAAGAGTACCACTGGCTGGTAGCCGTGGAGGAGGCAAGACCACCACTGGCTGGTAGCCGTGGAGGAGGCAAGACCACCACTTGCTGGTACCCTGGAGAGGCAAGACAACCACTGCTGGTACCACAGAGGAGGAGGCAAGACCACCACTGGCTGGTAACCGGAGGAGGCAAACCCCACTGACTGGTAGCCGTGGAGGAGCAAGAGTACCACTTGCTGTTGCCGTGGAGGATCAACACCACCACTCTGGCTGTAGCCGTGTAGCGGCAAGACCACCACTGGCTTGGTAGCCGTGGGAGGAGGCTAGACCCACCACTGCAGTTAAGCCGTGGGGAGGCAAGACCACCACTGGCAGGTAGCCGTGGAGGAGGCAAGACCACCACTGGCTGGTACCCGTGGAGGAGGAAAGACCACCACTGGCTGGTAACCGTGGAGGAGGCAAGACCACCACTGGCTGGTAACCGTGGAGGAGGCAAGAGTACCACTGGCTGGTAGCCGTGGAGGAGGCAAGACCACCACTGGCTGGTAGCCGTGGAGGAGGCAAGACCACCACTGGCTGGTAACCGTGGAGGAGGCAAGACCACCACTGGCTGGTAGCCGTGGAGGAGGCAAGACCACCACTGGCTGGTAACCGTGTAGGAGGCAAGACCACCACTGGCTGGTAACCGTGGAGGAGGCAAGAGTACCACTGGCTGGTAGCCGTGGAGGAGGCAAGACCACCACTGGCTGGTAGCCGTGGAGGAGGCAAGACCACCACTTGCTGGTACCCGTGGAGGAGGCAAGACCACCACTGGCTGGTACCCGAGGAGGAGGCAAGACCACCACTGGCTGGTAGCCGTGGAGGAGGCAAGACCACCACTGGCTGGTAACCGTGGAGGAGGCAAGAGTACCACTGGCTGGTAGCCGTGGAGGAGGCAAGACCACCACTGGCTGGTAGCCGTGGAGGAGGCAAGACCACCACTGGCTGGTAACCGTGGAGGAGGCAAGACCACCACTGGCTGGTAGCCGTGGAGGAGGCAAGACCACCACTGGCTGGTAACCGTGTAGGAGGCAAGACCACCACTGGCTGGTAACCGTGGAGGAGGCAAGACCACCACTGGCTGGTAACCGTGGAGGAGGCAAGACCACCACTGGCTGGTAGCCGTGGAGGAGGCAAGACCACCACTGGCTTGGTAACCGGGTGTAGGAAAGGCCAAGACCACCACTGCTGGTAACCGTGGAGGAGGCAAGAGTACCACTGGCTGGTAGCCGTGGAGGAGGCAAGACCACCACTGGCTGGTAGCCGTGGAGGAGGCAAGACCACCACTTGCTGGTACCCGTGGAGGAGGCAAGACCACCACTGGCTGGTACCCGAGGAGGAGGCAAGACCACCACTGGCTGGTAACCGTGGAGGAGGCAAGACCACCACTGACTGGTAGCCGTGGAGGAGGCAAGAGTACCACTGGCTGGTAGCCGTGGAGGAGGCAACACCACCACTGGCTGGTAGCCGTGGAGGAGGGCAAGACCACCACTGGCTGGTAAGCCGGGAGGAGGCAAGACCCACCACTGAGCAGGTAGCCCGTGGAGGAGGCAAGACCACCACTGGCAGGTAGCCGTGAGGAGCAAGACCAGCACCACTGCTGGTAGCCGTGGAGGAGCAAAGACCAACCACTGGCTGGTTAACCGTGTATGAGGCAAGACCACACCACTGGCTGGTAAACCGTGGAGGAGGCAAGAGTACCACTGGCTGGTAGCCGTGGAGGAGGCAAGACCACCACTGGCTGGTAGCCGTGGAGGAGGCAAGACCACCACTGGCTGGTAGCCGTGGAGGAGGCAAGACCACCACTGGCTGGTAGCCGTGGAGGAGGCAAACCACCTCTGGCAGGGTAGCCGTGGAGAGGCAAGACCACCACTGGGCAGGTAGCCGTGGAGGAGGCAAGACCACCACTGGCTGGACCGTGAGGAGGCAAGACCCACCACTGGCTGTAACCGTGTAGGAAGGCAAGACCCCACTGGCTGGTAACCGTGGAGGAGGCAAGACTACCACTGGCTGGTAGCCGTGGAGGAGGCAAGACCACCACTGGCTGGTAGCCGTGGAGGAGGCAAGACCACACACCACTTGCTGGTACCCTGCGTGGAGAGGCAAGACCACCACTGGCTGGTACCCGTAGGAGGAGCAAGACCACCACTGTGCCGTAACCGTGGAGGAGGCAAGCCACCACTGACGGTAGCCTGTGGAGGATGGCAAAGAGTACCACTGGCTGGTAGTCCGTGGAAGGAGGCAAAACACCACCAATGGCTGGTAGCCGTGGAGAGGCAAGGACCACCAATGGCTGGTATCCGTGGAGGAGCAAGACCACCACTGCAGGTACCGTGGAAGGAGGCAAGACCACCACTGGCAGGTAGCCGTTAGAGGAAAGACCACCACTGGCCTGTACACTGGAGGAGGAAAGACCACCACTGCTGGTACCGTGGAGGAGGCCAAGACCACCACTGGCTGGTAGACCGTGGAGGAGGCCAAGAACAACCACTGGCTGGTTAACCGTGGAGGAGGGCAAGACCACCACTGCTGGTAGCCGTGGAGGAGGCAAGACCACCACGGCTGTAACCGTGAGGAGGCAAGACCACCACTGGCTGGTTAACCGTGAGGAGCAAGACCACCACTGGCTGTAACTCGTGGAGGGAGACAAGATCCACCACTGGCTGGTAACCCGCTGGAGGAGGCAAGACCACCACTGTGCTGGTAGCCGGGAGGAAGGCAAAGACACCACGTCTGGTAGCCTGTGGAGGAGGCAAGACACCACTGGCTGGTACCGTGGAGAGGCAAGACCAACCACTGCTGGGTAAGCCGTGGAGGAGGCAAGAACCACCACTGGCTGGTAACCGTGGAGGAGGCAAGATCCCCAACCACTGGCTGGTAACCGGGAGGAGGGCAAGACCACCCACTGGCAGGTAGCCGTGGAGGAGGCAAGACCACCACTGGCTGGTAACCGTCGAGGAGGCAAGACCACCACTGGCTGGTAGCCGTGGAGGAGGCAAGACCACCACTGGCTGGTAGCCGTGGAGGAGGCAAGACCACCACTGCTGGTAAACCAGTGGAGAGGCAAGACCCCACTGCTGGTAACCGTGGAGGAGTAGACCACCACTGGCTGGTAACCGTGGAGGAGGCAAGACCACCACTGGCTGGTAGCCGTGGAGGAGGCAAGACCACCACTGGCTGGTAACCGTGTAGGAGCAAGACCCACCACTGCTGGTAACCCGTGGAGGAGGCAAGAGTACCACTGCTGGTAGCCGTGAGTGAGGCAAGACCACCACTGGCTGGTATCCGTGGAGAGGCAAGACCACGCCTTTGCTGTACCCGGAGGAGGCAAGACCACCCTGAGGCTGGTACCGAGGAGGAGGCAAGACCACCACTGCTGGTAACCGTGGAGAGGGCAATACCACCACAGACTGGGAGCCGTGGAGGAGGCAAGAGTACCAACTGGCTGTAGCCACGTGGAGGAGGCAACACCACCACTGGCTGTAGCCGTGGAGGAGGCAAGACCACCACTCTGGTACCGTGGAGGAGGCAAGACACACCACTGCAGGTAGCCCTGGAGGAGGCAAGACCACCATCTGGCAGGTTCCGTGGAGGAGGCAAACCACCACTTGGCTGGTACCCGTGGAGGAGGAAAGACCACCATGGCTGTAACCGTGGATGGAGGCAAGACCACCACTGGCTGGTAACCGTGGAGGAGGCAAGAGTACCACTGGCTGGTAGCCGTGGAGGAGGCAAGACCACCACTGGCTGGTAGCCGTGGAGGAGCAAGACCACCATGCTTTAAAACCGTGAGGAGGCAAGACCACCACTGGCTGGTACCGAGGAGGAGGCAAGACCACACTGCTGTAACCGTGTAGGAGGCAAGAACCACCACTGGCTGGTAACCGTGGAGGAGGCAAGAGTACCACTGCTGGTACCGTGGAGGAGCAAGCCACCACCTGGCTGTAGCCGTGGAGGAGGCAAGACCACCACTTGCTGGTACCCGTGGAGGAGGCAAGACCACCACTGGCTGGTACCCGAGGAGGAGGCAAGACCACCACTGGCTGGTAGCCGTGGAGGAGGCAAGACCACCACTGGCTGGTAACCGTGGAGGAGGCAAGAGTACCACTGGCTGGTAGCCGTGGAGGAGGCAAGACCACCATCTGCTGTAAGCCGTGGAGGAGGGCAAGACCACCACTGGCTGGTAACCGTGGAGGAGGCAAGACCACCACTGGCTGGTAGCCGTGGAGGAGGCAAGACCACCACTGGCTGGTAACCGTGTAGGAGGCAAGACCACCACTGGGGGGCTGGTAACCCGTGAGGAGGCCAAGACCACCACTGCTGGTAACCGTGGAGGAGGCAAGACCACCACTGGCTGGTAAGCCGTGGAGGAGGCAAGACCACCACTCTGGCTGTAACCGGGTAGGAGGCAAGACTCACACTGGCTGGTAACCGTGGAGGAGGCAAGAGTACCACTGGCTGGTAGCCGTGGAGGAGGCAAGACCACCACTGGCTGGTAGCCGTGGAGGAGGCAAGACCACCACTTGGCTGTGTATCCACGTTGGAGGAGGCAAGACCACCACTGCTGGTACCCGAGGAGGGGCAAGACCACCACTGGCTGGTAACCGTGGAGGAGGCAAGACCACCACTGACTGGTAGCCGTGGAGGAGGCAAGAGTACCACTGGCTGGTAGCCGTGGAGGAGGCAACACCACCACTGGCTGGTAGCCGTGGAGGAGGCAAGACCACCAACTGGCTGGTAGCCGTGGAGGAGGGCAAGACCACCCATTGGCAGGTATCCGTGGAGTAGGCAAGACCACCACTGGCAGGTAGCCCGTGAGGAGGCAAGACCACCACTGGCTGGTACCCGTGGAGGAGGAAAGACCCACCACTGGCTGGTACCGTGGGAGGAGGCAAGACCACCACTGGCCGGTAACCGTGGAGAGGCAAGAGTTTACCACTTCTGTAGCCGGTGGAGGAGTGCAACACCTCCACTGAACTGGTAGCCGTGGAGGAGGCAATGAACCAAACCACCACTTGCTGGTAAACCGTGGAGGAGGCAAGACCACCACTGGCTGGTAACCGTGGAGAGGCAAGACCACCACTGCTGGTAGCCGTGAGGAGGCAAGACAACCTATGCTGGTAAGCCGTGGAGGAGGCAAGACCACCACTGGCTGGTAACCGTGGAGGAGGCAAGAAACCACCACTGGCTGGTAGCCGTGGAGGAGCAAGACAACCACTGCTGGTAGCTGTGGAGAGGCAAGACCACCACTGGCTGGTAACCGTGGGGGAGGCAAGGACCACTGGGTTGTACCTGGGGAGGGAAGACCACCACTGGCTGGTAGCCGTGGGGAGAAACCACCACTTGCTGGTACCCCTGGGGGAGGCAAGACCACCACTGGCTGGTACCCGAGGAGGAGGCAAACCACCCCCTGGGTGGTAACCGTGGGGGAGGCAAGACCACCACGCTGTAGCCGGGAGGGGCAAGAACCACGGTGGTAGCCGTGGAGGGGGCAAAACCACCACTGGGTGGGACCGTGGAGGAGGCAAACCCCCACTGGCGGTACCCTGGGGAGCAAGACCACCACTGGCGTAACCCTGGAGGAGCAGACCACCACTGGGGGTACCTGAGGAGGAAACCACCACGGGGGGTACCCGTGGAGGAGGAAAGACCACCCTGGCTGGTAACCGTGGAGGAGGCAAGACCACCCCTGGGTGGTAACCGTGGGGGAGGCAAGAACCACTGGGGGGTGCCGTGGAAAGGGGGCAAACCACCACTGGTGGTTTCCGTGGAGGAGGAAGACCCCACTCTGGGACCCCTGGGGGGAGGAAGACCACCCCTGGTTTACCCCCGGGGGGAGCAAGCCACCCTGGCTGGTAACCGTGGGGAGGCAAACCACCATGCGGTAGCCTGGGGAGGCAAGAACCCTGGCGGGACCGTGGAGAAAGGGAAGACCCCCATGGCGGTAACCGTGGAGGAGGGAAAACCCCCACTGTGGGAAACCTGGAGGAGGCAAGACCACCATGGCTGGAACCCGGGGGGGGGGCAAGACCACCACTGGTGGGAACCTGGAGGGGGGCAAAACCCCTGGCTGTAGCCGTGGGGGGAGGCAAGACCACCACGGGGTAGCCGTGGGGACAAGACCCCACTGGGTGGGACCGGGAGGGGGGCAAGACACCACTGCGGGGCCGTGAAAGGGGGCAGACCCCCACGGGGTGGGAACCGTGGAGAGGCAAGACCAAACCCCTGGTGGTAACCGTAGGAGGCAAGACCACCCTGGGTCCGTGGGGGAGGCAAGACCACACTGCTGTAACCGTGGAGGGGGCAAGACCACCCCTGGGTAGCCCTGGAGGAGGCAAGACCACCACTGGCGGTAGCCGGGGGGGAGGCAAGACCACCAGGCGGTAGCCGTGGAGGAGGGAAGACCACCCCTGGCTTTTCCGTAGGGGGGCAAGACCACCACGGTGGTAAACCCCCGGGGGAGGGAAACCCCCAGCTGGTCCGTGGGGGGGAGGCAGAACACTGGCTGGTAGCCGTGGGGGGGGCAAGCCACACTGGCTGGACCGGGAGGGGGCAAAAAAACCACCCCTGGCTGTACCCCGGGAGGAGGAAAACCCCCACTCTCCCCAAAGGGAGACCCCCCCGCTTTAAAAAAAAGAACCCCATGGTTGGTGGAGGAGGGCAAGCCACCCTGCTGGAGCCGTAAGGAAAACCACTTTAGTGGGGAAAAACCAATTGGGAACCTAAAAAAACCCCCACGGTTTTTTTGCCGTGGGAAAAGGGCAAAACCCTGGTTTACCGTAACAAGACCCACAGGCGGACCTTTAAAACCAACCCCATTCGGACCCCGGGGGAAAGGGAATATCAAACCCCCCTTCCGGGAGGGGGAAGAACCATGTGGTGGTGGAGGAGGCCAAGGGCCACTACGGTGGTCCCCAGAGGAAAGCCCAGACCACCACGGCCTGGACCCCGGGGAAGGGAACCCACCACGTCCCCTCCCCCACCTAATCTCTGTAATTTTTTGCATTAGCCCCGGCCCCTTTTGGTAAAATAACCCACATGTCTTGAATCTCCTGGAACTGCGGTTTATTTAGAATTATTTACGTTAAGGAAATTATCGTCACTTATTTTGGTGTGTTATATGACGCAATATCGTACACCGTCTCTTAAATAAATATCATCATCATGGAAATTTATTGACGCGGCATGAGATAAGGTTTTTGTTCGGATTTATAACCCCTAGGGTTATCCACCCGAGATAATCAAAGAAACCCACACCAGTCGACTAACAATCAAGCACCTTCTTCATTGCTAGTTGAACTGGAACAGGCGTAATTAAACACTCCCAATATTTCCACCCTCTCCGGGAATCGAACCACGGATACTCAGTGTGTGTGAAGTGAGAGCTTTGGCTTCCAGGTCACAGGACATCACCTACCAGGCACGGTATTTGTTGCGCCAAGACTGTGTAACTTGACTCAAGAAATCGTAATGACACGATTACAAATAAACCATACCCCCGGCCGGGATTGAACCCGCGGTCATAGAGTCTCAAAACTCCAGCCCGTCGCGTTAGCCACTAGACCAGCTAGCCACAATAAGATTCATCCAACTAGGTATATTTCTACACCATAGGAAAGTTAGCACAGGCACCTCTGTGACCACAAATGCAAGTTTTTACAGACGAATCTCCAGCTAGCGTGGCCGTGCTAACTTTCCTATGGTGTAGAAATATACCTAGTTGGATGAATCTTATTGTGGCTAGCTGGTCTAGTGGCTAACGCGACGGGCTGGAGTTTTGAGACTCTATGACCGCAGGTTCAATCCCGGCCGGGGGTATGGTTTACTGTGTAACTTGGATATAATATTGTAATTTTGTCATACTGATCGTCTTGTTCAGTGTCACTGTTGACTAACTGCTGTAACTGCTACGTTAACTGTGTTAAACTGTGCAGCACAACTTTGTCTTATATTATTTGGCAGAAGTATTTCTGTGCAGCATCAGATGTTCTGCCTTAACGACGATGTTAGGAGAGCAAAGATGAATTTTGAGTGTATATAAGCAGCCTCAAACTCCGTTAACCAACAACCAGACTTAATGACCTTCGTGTAGTCCACCTGAATCTTCATTTTTTCTTCTTTTTTTTATATATATTTTATTTAAAAACCAGCCTGGTGGCTAAAGCTCCCGCTTCACACACGGAGGGCCTGGGTTCGATTCCCGGCGGGGTGGAAACATTTCGACACGTTTCCTTACACCTGTTGTCCTGTTCACCTAGCACCAAATAGGTACCTGGGTGTTAGTCGACTGGTGTGGGTCGCATCCTGGGGGACAAGATTAAGGACACCAATGGAAACAAGTTAGACAGTCCTCGATGACGCACTGACTTTCTTGGGTTATCCTGGGTGGCTAACCCTCCGGGGTTAAAAATCCGAACGAAATCTTATCTTATCTTATCAGCGATTAAGAATCAGGTTATATAAAGGATAAACACAATCAAAACTTCCACATCAAAAGAGTATTAGACCGATACCCTGGACTAACCTTAACCACTTACACCCAATATACAACTTAAAACCCCAAAACTGAAACTGAACAAAACACTACGATGTCCAAAACTAGTTATCCAGTGCATTACTGGAAATGCAAATAATAACATAAGTGAAAGTTAAGACACATATGCAACATCTGGATATCTTTATTGTAGACGTTTCGCCATCCAGTGGCTTTATCAATACAGATTCTAGGACATAATAGGAAGACAGTAGAACTATATACAAAAGATGAGGTAATCAGTCCCTCAGCCTTGGAGTTAGTGTTCACAGCATCGTGGTGGTGAACACTAACTCCAAGGCCGAGGGACTGATTACCTCATCTTTTGTATATAGTTCTACTGTCTTCCTATTATGTCCTAGAATCTGTATTGATAAAGCCACTGGATGGCGAAACGTCTACAATAAAGATATCCAGATGTTGCATATGTGTCTTAACTTTCATATTGTCGGTATTTTATACCTTTCTTGCACAATAACATAAGTGATAATAGAAGTGATAACAAACAAATATATGGAAAAACCCTGTAAAAAAAACGAATACAAATGGTTTACCTACAACTGTATCATAAGCATCGTATAACAATCAGTTCTATGTATTTTTTTTTATATATTTTATTTAAAAACTTCATGTGACAAAAGACCAGGTACAGGAATCATGATTACTCCACGAGTAATACAAAAGTTTACAGTTTACAGTCCAAGAGGTAGGTACATATTTATGACATGGAATCAAGTATAATTATTATAATCAAAAGGAAGCGCTAAACCACAAGGGAATCAGTTGTAAGTTCTTAACTACCACGTACAATCAGTATTAACACCCATATGTTTATGGGCCATAAGGTTGAATGTGAGATTACTTCGTCTTACCCCCCCTCCTCAATCCTACTGGTTTAGCGCTTCCCCTTTATAATAATAATAATAATAATAATAATAATAATAATAATAATAATAATAATAATAATAATAATAATAATAATAATAATAATAATAATAATAATAATACTATTTCCCTTCACACCAAACACATGTTACCTATCATCAAATCCATTGAAAACTTTAAATAGGAGTCTAGAGATGACTACTTAACATAATAAAATCGTAAGTAGTTGAAACATTGTGTCATCCTTCAGAAAATTAACGACAAACCTCATGGAGTGGTCGTTTTACAAAAGAAGACCCAAAAGACTATTTCTCTTGCACACCAATTACGATGCTTAAAATTAACCCCTAAAAAGACAATTAAAACACTATACTAATGATGCTGACATCAGCACGACAACTGTGTGCTACATGTCAGGGACAATACCTACGATGATATTGGGAAAGACCCACAGACTGCGCTACGTCACCAAAAAACATTAGCAAAAAAATACAAACTCGGCCATGGCCGGGAACTGGTCCTGTTTCACAAAATGAAAAAGCATTTACCGAACAAAAACGGTTTGTCCGTCTAGCTAGACGTAATGTCCAGAAAGTAGAAAAAATCAAGATCTCAGTCTCACAACGCATCATATCCATACACCCTCAAGCACACGTAACTTACCATAACTACAAACACGCAACTCAGTAACTCCCGCTTCCACGGGATGAGTCCAGCCCCTCGCTGCCTTACCCCACTCTCAGTTGCAGTAACCGCTGTACTGTAAGACTCCTATAGCTTGCAGGGAAGACAGTACCCCACCTCCCACCGTAAAGGAGTCTGTTCCTACAAGCTGTTCTATAAATACCCGCTGCAATCGCCCTAACCCTAACTGCTCCCTCGGTTTCCCTCATACCCCATGAGATACATAGGAAGTCAGCCACCACGTACAGTATTGCTCTTCATACCTCCCTTGACACTCCAGTAACTTCCAAGGTTAATGCCCATAGAGTTGAGATACTTCTCCCACTGAGAAACCCTAAAACCCTACCCAACCACGTACGAACTTCTTCCAATGTTTCACAAAAATAAACTGCATGAAACGCAGTTTCTTCCAGACCACAACTTAAACAATTCGCCTCTCTTACCAAACCCATCCTGCTTAAAACTGATTTCGATACTAAAATACCCATGATGAATTTGTACACTAATTCGCGAACCCTCGGTGCCACCATAAGCTTACAAAAACCATCTCATATTTCTCCCCACTTATACAGCGGAAAAACAGACACCCCCTGCACAATTTCCCTATGACAATATCTCCACACCATCTGCCCCGCCCTAATCCTCTGAACACTTTTCAACTTCAACAACAGACGCAACATGTCCTCACACTCTATTAATTCTCTGCCACTCCACCATTTGCGTATATCTACTATTACCCGACCCATCCGGGCTCCTCTCTCCCCACCCTCCCTAAGGAACCGCTGCTTTACATATAGAGCCTTCGCCCTTGGCCCCAATGCCAAGAGACCTAAACCCCCAAGATGCACGTGTGTCATGACAACCTCCCTACTTAACCAAGCTCTCCCATAACCCCATACATACCGTAAGACCCTTCTCTGCAATTCCTGAATATCCACGTCCCGTAATGGGTGTACCTCAGCCACTCCCCATACCTTGCTGTAAACAAGAGAGTTAACCACCACTGCCCTTTGCTGCATGGAGACATCCCCAGCTCTTAAACCTCTGAGACGGTCTAAAGCCTTTTTTACCACCAATTCAGAATTTACCCTTCGACCATCGATCTCTCTTCCGCCACGTACACGATCCCACATATTTTAAGTTGCTCCACGATGAACCACCCACACCTTTCGCCCAGCCCCCCCCCACCCACGTACCCACCTCCAATAATTTTGATTTTGCTCTGTTGACACATACCAGTTGCTGCCCCAAAAAAGCTCAACAACCTTGCCTACGATCTGCAAGTTCTCCTCCCCTTTTAACAAAATCGTGGTATCATCCACGTAACCGACTACGCACGCTGCATGATTATTACCCAGTACCCCACATCTCAAACTGCCATCCACCAGTTCATAAAATGGATTTTGCACACAGGCAAAAAGCAGCTGAGAGAGGGGGCATCCTTGCCTCAAACCCCGTTCCATGCGTACAGGCTGCCCTAACTTACTGTTCACCTGTACTCTTACCATTGCAGAGGCATACAAAGTGTCAGCTCATCGTACTATTCCCTCCCCAAAACCCTGCTTCAATAAAATAAGCCTTAATAAATCTCTGTCAACACAGTTGTAAGCATTTTGCCATTCAAGCCCGAGGACACCCCCCTTGACATTTCCCCCAAAACTCCCTAATATGCCCATGTCCTTCCCTCATACTCCTACCTGGTATGCCTAGCTGTCCACCATGAATAACCGATTCCATGACTTTTCTCATCCTGCTACATAGGACCTTTGCAAATATTTTATAGTCTGAACACATTAGAGAGATAACCCTATATGCTCTCAGACCCCTCCACCCTCCCTTTTTGGGCACCAACACCACTACCCCTGTACTCTGTGACGTACCCAACCTCCCCTCCGTGAGCACGTAATTCAGTACTTCAACCAAGCATTGTTTAATGTTTCCCCAATGCGTCCTATAAAATTCATTTGATATGCCATCTATGCCTGGTGCTTTCCCTTTACTCATCCTAAAAATCGCCTCTTCGACCTCCTCCATACGAATCCTACCTTCTAGTACCCTCCGATCCCTTTCACTTATGACCTTTCTGAATACTCCCCCAGCAGACCACCCTCATGAACCTTCCCCCTACTCTCCGTCGGAGCTTTTACTCAAACCAAAGGTCTGTATAAAAACTCATGCTGTCAGTATTAGAGAGCAACTGACCAGGCTGGTAACCACTCAAACCGGTGCATACTTCCAAACGCAGAAGGGATGTTGCTTGTTGTCTAACCCTAAATTTCCACAGGACACAACCTGAAGGTTTGTCATCCCATAGCACCTATTCCATGCCTGCCCTAATTCTAACCACACTGAAATGCTCATTGTGGATTTTGGCCAGTTGATTACGAAGATGCTCGATGTTTTCATACCTACTACTTCCGCCCCCAACGTAATAATCGTTCAGTTGCCCCTCCAGGTAATTTTGTAGCCCATACCTCCACCTCGCTTCTTCCTTACCCCGATTCCTATAATAACTCGCTATCCCGGGTTTGGCACGCTTTTCCCACCATTCCAACAAACATTCACCTTCCTTCCGAGTTTTCCAGAGATTCTTCCACCAAACCTGAAAAGTAGACCCATCCCCCTCCCCCTCCAAAAGCCGCACGTTTAGTTTCCAATAACCTGGATAAATCTGTATCATTCCATCCCAGTCCAAATCTGCTAGCACTGCACGGTGGTCTGAAAACCCTATATCAAAGGTCTGTACGCGCCCAACTCGAATTCTTTGTGTTACATGAAGTCTATCCAGTCGGGCCGCGTAGCCTCTGCGAACAAACGTGTGCTCCAACCCCCACCCACCCTGCCTCACTACATCATAAACCCCTGCATCCCCAAGCAAATTTCTTAGGACAGGTAAAACGCACCCCGCCTCCCTCGGCTCAACACCACCATGGCGGATTACGCAATTCCAATCCCCACCCAAGACAGAAAATAAAGGCAAACCCCGAGTGTGAAACGTTAAAACCTCCCTCACAAAATCTATTATAACTTTAGAGTTGCTTTCTGCAGGCATATAAACTCCAATAAAACAAACTAACCCCCCCCCAATACCCATCCACCCTTACCACCCTTACACCTCTCCCCTCCTCCCATCCCAAGACACACCAAGGGCTGGACTCCTTCACTGCTATAGCCACCCCACCCTTGAATCTTAAAGAATTACTCACATACATTCGGTAGCCTTTCAACCATAACTCTCTACCAAACTTGTAATTGTGTTCTTGCATAAAACATACATCCACATCGTAACGTCGCAAAAACCACTCCATCCACACTTTTTTAACTTCCGTCCTCAGGCCATTGGCATTGATGGTGACACACTTGAATTTACAAAAAAGGTGGTTTTTCCTCTATGCTTGTGGGTCTTTCCCATTCCCACACATACTTTAGACTGTCCTTCTTTGGCATTCGGCTTCTCGAGACCCCCCTTTCCCCGAGCTCTACCCGAATGCTGGGACCTTGCAACTACCCCTTCTGTGAGAGGCACCTCAGCCACTTTCGCCCACGATTTCTTCCCCGGGCGCTGTCCTGGTGTCAAGACATCGTCTATGTCCGACGCTCCCACGGATCGTTTGTGGGAGCTGCCATCCGTATACAACTCCTCGCCAGACGAAGCTTCCTGGTGGACCTCCACCACCACCCCATGCATCCGTACAAACGTGGATGTGTCCTGCACCACTACGTTAGGCGATTCCTCCGTCGTTAACTCACAACACACCGGTGAAACAACAGGACCACTCTCTGTTCCATCCAGGAGGTCATGCAGCACGTCCTCCAGCAACCTACCCTGTGTCAAATCCCCAGGCCTCACAGGATCCACAGAAAGCGTGGGCACGGTCGTAGCATCCACTGACAAGGTGGCACACATCGTAGACTGCGTGTCTTCTTGTTGTATCTCTTCACTCCTAAGCTTGGAACCTTGCCCAGCTGAGGGAACAGACTCAGGCACGAAGGCCTCAGCTTGTAGGCCCACAGGTGAAGGGTCCCGGGAGCGGACCACCAGTCGACGGGAGCACTGGGCAGCCATATGCTCATAAGAGTTGCATAGTCTGCATGTCTTCCATTGGCCAGGGTAATGAACAAACACCTGTGTCCTATATATCTCCAGACATACGTAAGAGGGAATCGGCTGGCGTCATCTTGATGGTGAAGGAGCCCTACAGGAGCCCTTCGTATGGGCCCCTCTCTCCACACTCCCTTGGTCGCTGCATGCACCGTTCCGTATCTGCCAAAAACATTCTGCAGATCGTACTCCTCAGCCTCGAAAGGCAAGTTTCTCACCCTGACCCAGGTGACATACGTAGGCACGTCATGTAGACAAACCTCCACAGCGGAATATACCACCATTCTCCTTTCTTGAAAAGTTTGCACAATTTTGGTGTAAAAGCCGGCATTCACGAATTTCACAAATATCCTCGACATCCCATTTAGAGCTACGCCATGTAATTCTTCATTGGGGATGCCCTAGACGTCGCGTATGATGCACGGCATTAATGCATGCATTGTAGAACCACTGAGGGAGCCTTGGGCGAATTCATCACAGACCGTGTTTACTCTCCGACCTTGACGGTCCGCCATCTTGTGGATTGTAGTACACGGGCCGCCACCAGGTGTAAGCCGGAGTAAGCTCAGTGTGCGTCCTCCCAGCCCGCAGGTTGAGAGACGAATGAAACTTCATTAACCAAGCAACCAGCCATAATGACCTTCGTGTAGTAGACCTGAAACTTCATTAACCAAGGAACCAGCCTTAATGACCTTCGAGTAGTAGAACTGAAACTTCATTAACCAAGCAACCAGCCTTAATGACTTTCGTGTAGTAGACCAGAAACTTCATTAACCAAGCAACCAGCTTAATGACTGTTGCGAACCCAGAAACAAATAAAGGGAGGTGGTTGACTGACCACTTGGGTGCTGCCATGGTTGTTACCCGGCAGTACCCTGTGTGACGTCAGCACACACAATGTAGGGGGCTGCTAAGCAGGCATCAGTATCAGAAACAGTGTATTCACCAGAGAGTGTGTTCACCTCTGCTGTTCACCTGATACCAGCTGGACTCAGTTTCCTGCTGGCTTGACACTCACCGGCTGGACTTGGTTTCCTGCTGGCTATCCCACGACGTTGTGAAGACACAGTCGAGGTGGTGTCGAGTGAAGACACAGTCGAGGTGGTGTTATGTGAAGACAGTCGAGGTGGTGTCGTGTGAAGACACAGTCGAGGTGGTGTCGTGTGAAGACACAGTCGAGGTGGTGTCGTGTGAAGACACAGTCGAGGTGGTGTCGTGTGAAGACACAGTCGAGGTGGTGTCGTGTGAAGACACAGTCGAGGTGGTGTAGAGTGAAGACACAGTCGAGGTGGTGTCGAGTGAAGACACAGTCGAGGTGGTACTTGTAGTGTCAATGGTGTCGTGTATGAGAGTTTGTAATAACACAGGTGAAGGGTGTAACACAAATCATATGTCATTAACAATGTGTCATGTAACCCTGTACAAAAGGTAGTGTCTTGTGACACAGAGAAGGAGTATCATGACAGAGAGCAGGGTGTCGACTGACACGGAGAGAAGGAGCGTCGTAACAGAGATAAGGGTGTCTTAGACATAAGAGTGTCTTGTGACACGGGGTAGTAGGTGTGTTAAGTGACACGGGGTAGGTGGGGTCATGACTACATTAGATTTTCATGACTACATTGTTAGTGTAATGTGATAATGATGCCAAAGAATATACTCTTATTTTATAATGTTTCTTTGCAAATCAAAGAAAATACTCTTTCATGATTAAACAATAATTTTACTAGTAAAGATTATAAAATATTATTTTGGTACTCCGGACTACATTACATGGGCTATTTTATTAATTATACTGTGGGCCGATTATTCCATATTCCCCCTAGAAGCTTCATTACCAGATTTGTAATATTGTAATATTAACCTTCGTGTAGTAGACCTGAAACTTCATTAACCAAGTAAACAGCCTAAATGACTCTCTTGTAGTAGATGGACTTGAAACCCCAATATCCGGACAACCAGCCTTTATATATTGTTATACAGTCATTCTAAATGTAAAGAAAAAAATTCTTGGACTATACACAGGTGTGAGTCGAACCTCATTACTGGTATAATTTTGTATGTAACCTTTGCACTCCCTATGAAAGCACAAGACTCGGAAGACGATGCAACATCCCCCAGTGAAAAACCGGGGTGTCGCTAGCACGATAAGAGACAACACAATAAGTGTCAGGGGCCCAAGACTGTTCAAGTGAATCTTAGCATACATAGAGGGGGTTTACCAAAAGACCCCTGGCTGTCTTGAAGAAGGTGCTGGACAGAGACAAGTCAATACCTGGCCAGCTGGGCTGTGGTTCGTACGTCGGGTTCTGCATGGTCAGCAGTAACAGCCTGGTTAATCAGGCCCTGATCCACCACGAGGCCTGGTCACAGACAGGGACGCGGGGGCGTTGTACCCCGATACCCTCTCCAGGTAAACTCCAGTTATACTCCAGGTATACTCCAGGTATACTCCAAATATACTGGTATATTCTAGGTGTACTGGTATACTCCAGGTATACTTCAGGTATAGACCATAAATAAATTAGTTGTTAACTTTGGTTATACACTTGTTTGTATCCTCACTTTAACATGTAAACAAAATATCCACTTAAGTCTTGGGCTGAGAAATACTCCATTAATCACTGATATTTTGATTCTTGTTTTGTTTGTGTTACAAACAAGATCATCTTGCTTCTCTTCATACCATACATGCACTTGTATACATGCACTTGTATACATGCACTTGTATACATGCACTTGTATACATGCATTTATATGTATACACACTCATCTGAGGTTTCTTGTTATATCTTAATTAAGAGAAGGGATATCTACCTCTTAAAGGTATCCCAGAATGGATTCTTACCTCTTAAGGCATCCCTGAAGGGATAACTGCTTTTAAAAGGCATCCCTGAAGGGATATCTACCACTTAAATGTATCCTTGAAGGGATACCTTTAAAAGGTTGCCTGACTTGTTTCTTTTATATTCCTACTACTTTTCAAATTTATTTTGTTCATAACTCAAGAATGTTTCATTCATTAGTTTCAATCAGTCATTAGTTTCAGTCAGTCAGTAGTTTCAATCAGTACTTTCAATCAGTCAGTAGTTTCGATCATTCAGTCAGTAGATTCATCAGTCAGTTTCAGTCAGTCAGTAGTTTCAATCAGTCAGTAGTTTCAATCAGTCAGTAGTTTCAATCAGTCAGTAGTTTCAATCAGTCAGTAGTTTCAATCAGTCAGTAGTTTCAATCAGTCAGTAGTTTCAGTCAGTCAGTAGTTTCAATCAGTCAGTAGTTTCAATCAGTCAGTAGTTTCAATCAGTCAGTAGTTTCAATCAGTCAGTAGTTTCAATCAGTCAGTAGTTTCAGTCAGTCAGTAGTTTCAATCAGTCAGTAGTTTCAATCAGTCAGTAGTTTCAATCAGTCAGTAGTTCCAGTCAGTAGTTTGAACACTCGCAACATCTGGTATGTTTACATGTCCTCTGACCCAACTGATGATTCCATTCAAAATATCCTGGAATGGCCCAAATAAATACCAAAATAATCACTGGTGGAGCTTCAAGCATTCCTAATAAATACCAAAATATATTACGACTGTGGAGATTGAATTTCAAACTTATTAAAGGGATATTTCACCATTTTATTGCTAAAATAGTTAATATTCATACCTACTAAATACCGTTAAATATATTTTACCTGTTATAAACTTCAGTATTTAATGGATGATGCATCTTATGTCCAGGAAAATTTGTTGATGTGTTAAAAGTGTATAAAAAAAACTTGGAGTCATTGGAATCAAAGATCGTAGCTGGAGAAATACTCTTCCGACCGGGTTCAAATTATCACCGGTGGTGAGGCTCCTGAACACAGGGTTCACGCTGCCGCTGGGTGGCATAAGTTGCAGTTTGAAAATTAGTTGAACAAAGAATGATGTCAATGATATTTTGAATGTTTCAAAATATTATTGACAATGTATTCTGTAAGAAAAATAACCTACAAGTTTAGATCAATTAAGTGAAAATTGTAAAGCATCAGAAAGACTTGGAATTGTTGGAATCAGATCGATTACTGGAGAATGTCTTTCCTAAAAAGTAACTAAATGGTTATAACTGACCATAATTTTTAAAGGGGTGGACAGCAAGCCAGCAGAAGGCCTCGGTCATATGACCAAAAGCTCCAACGGCGGGTCATCATCTGACTAAGACCCGCATGTTGCAACCCCTGAATGGGTTGCAATGTATATTATGTATATATATATTACATGTATATTACCTTTTCATATAATTTTATATTGCTTATATTTGCGATAATAGCTAAATCGTGAATATATTGCTTTATATTATTATTTGACTTAGTTAAATTTTGTTAGGTAGGATGTAACATATTATTATGTGCTCAGTTCAAGTCTTGATTGTCTAACTACTGTAATTATCGCTCTTTGCTCATTACTCTGCCGGCTTCTCGTTGTTGCTGAGCAGCAGCTGTCCACGGAGCTATCACGTGATAGATGAGGGGGTGTCCTCACCTCGCCTGAAGTATTCAGTTTGGTCTAGACTCGCTTGGTGGTTGGACATATTCCAGACAAGAAGTGCCTAAATCTCCCTTATTGGCCCTTGTTGGAAGATCGTCTCTGTCTCATTATTGTTGTAGGTTCTGTGGGACTCTGTTCACAGAACATTATATAGACTTAGTGATTTTCGACAATGTACTGAGGTTGTGTGTCGCAACTCAAGTCCTGAGCTGTAGCTTCTGACCTAACTTGTACTGGTTTCTGTGTACTGTCACAGTCGGGGATTTTCTTATGCTGAACTTAGATTCAGTAAAATGGGAATTTTGTGACTTTTGTGGAGGATCTGCAGATGGTCCCTACTTAGTGTCATTATATTATCTCCTTGTTCCTGATTCTGTGTCGCAGTTGCTTGTTATATTGCTATTGGGCTTAGCATTCTTTTTATTGTTCAAGCAGACTGTTCTGATTGCCAGTTGGTCAAGAAGTTAGTATATTTGAGGACTTTGTCAGTCACTTGTTTAAGTCTAGTCGAGTCTTGAGACATAGCGAACTACTTAGAGCACTTACACACATACACACAAACTTACTTGTACATATTTGTAATATCTTATTAAATGTTAATGTACCAGACGGTACTTAAGACATAAATATGTGATGCATGCTTTCAGCACAATAATACTGTACACGAGAGAAGTGATTATTATTATTTTGATTACTGAGATTAATTTAATTTAATTTGATAATATACCTCTAGACTTAATAAATTTATTAAATTTTAATTTCTCTAGTTAGTAGCCTACCAGTTGTAATCCTGAAGCACTATTGAATCATACTGAATTCTAATGGATAATTGGACAAGGATACTGACTACTTGTTACGAAAACCCAGTAACAGGCTGGATGCTAGAAGGGCAGTCCTTTCTAGTACTCACTGGAGATCTCTAAGCTTTTAGAATCGCATTTTTTGTAACACCGCGACAGGAAACACTTGTCCTGTTTCCTGACAAATCTTACCTAACCTTACCATGTCTTTCCTGATCACCTTCAATCATTACTATTGGTGGTCGCTATTAAAATTCAACTTATCACTTAAGCTAAGCATATTTCAATTTATCAGTTTTATTCAGCAATTTTTCCTTAAAATAACTAGTGAATGCTTCTGCTGATCAGCTTCAAACCCTGTAGTGTGTGCATGTTGATTAGGACAGCGATGAAATAAGATATTTGGAAAATTATTGTTTATTTGCAAAATACACGGCAATGATATGACAGGTAACTAATTTAATAAGAAATACGACTACCCTTTGCTTATACAAACATTGCTACACTGTAACAGAACCGACCACTGGTGAACACATTTTGGCAGCAATTAGCTTCCCACAGATGAACATTCCTGTTTCACTATCCTGCGTTTGGTTATTGCCCATAGATTCTCAACTGGGATGAGGCCACGAGAGTTTACATGCTAATTTAGAACGTTGAACTCACTCTTTTGGAATAATGTCGGCATTTTTCTGGAACTTTGACATGAACCAAGATCCTGCTGGAAAATGTCTTCAAGAAGGCGATGGACAGGCACCTAAAGTCAGTACCTGATAAGCCCGGCTGTGGTTCGTACGTGAGGCCAGCAGTAACAGCCTGGTTGATCAGACCCTGATCCACCACGAAGCCTGGTCACGGAACGAGCCGCGGGGTCGTTGATCCCAGAAACGTTCTCCAGGTATACTCCAGGTTCTATCAGGAAAGTTTCTACCCACGATAGGAAACAAATCAGTTGCCATGATTGTCTTGTTTTGCCACTGTCCATCGTTCCCTGAACAGTAACAAGCCGTCCAGGGCCTTTAACAGTAAAACTACCCCTAGGTGCTTGTTGAATGTGTCATTCCAAAGAGGTTCGCCTTTGTTCCATCTCACTATCACTGATCTGCACCCATGTACTTCAAAATGCGCCTCATCTGAAAATATATCTTTTCTCCATTCATTCGTCCCTTATGATTGAGTACCCACTGCAGCAGTTTTTTCTTCAGAGCATCTGTCAAACTGATTCTTTATTGGTTTTCTGGCTTTCTGCCGACTTCAAGGAGAAAAATCTCTCAGTAGATCTTTGCTGGTTTTCTTGGGAATCTTTACTCTGTTTCTTATGGGAACCTTGTCATCGTAAGGGGTTATATTGCATTTGCTTTCACATCCTCCTCGACGCAGCGTTCCACAATCGTAAGTGTTGTCAGGTCTCTTCAGGATCCGACCAACACTTGACTTTGCTAGGCTCAAATTTTCAGTGAGCTGTCTGATATTCAAATCATCATGCTTCCTAAGAGCTACAATACATGCACACTTCCTGGGTGTAACATCCATTATGAATTTCAGAAAGAATCATGAATTGAACGGGAGAATTTAGCGAAATCACTCACAGAACACGTTTCCAGGAATAACCTTATGTTGCACCCCTGAATGGGTTGCAATGATTTTTATGTATATATATAATTATTACCTTTTCATTTAATTTTATGTTGCTTATATTTGCGATAATACCTAAATCGTAAATGTATTGCTTTATATTGTTATTTGACGTAGCTTCCTTTGTTAGGTAGGTTGTAACATATTATGTGCTCAGTTCAAGTCTTGATTGTCTAACTACTGTAATTATCGCTTGTGGCTCGTTAGACTGCCGGCTTCGGAGCTGCAGTTGTCCACGGAGCTATCACGTGATCGAGGGGGGTGTCCTCACCTCGCCTGAAGTATTCAGTCTGGTCTAGACTCTCTTGGTGGTTGGACAGATTGTCTGTCTCATTATTCTTGTTAGTTCTGTAGAACTCTGTTCACAGAACCTTGTATAGGCTTAGTGATTTTCGATGTTGTACTGAGGTTGTGTGTCGCATAGACACTTTGAGCATCTCAGGTCCTGAGCTGTAACTTCTGACCTAACGTTGTACTGGTATCTGTGTATTATCACAGTCGGTGATTTTCTTATGCTGAACTTAGATTCAGTATTATAGGAGTTTTATGACTTTCGTGGAGGATCTGCTGATGGTCCCTACTTAGTGTCGTTATATTATCTCCTTGATCCTGATTGTGTCGCAGTTGCTTGTTGTATTGCTACCAGGCTTAGCATTCTTTTTTATTGTTCAAGCAGACTGTTCTGGTTGCCAGTCGGTCAAGAAGTTAGTTTATGTGAGGACTTTGTCAGTCACTTGTTTAAGTCTGGAAGAGTCGTGAGACAGAGAACTACTTAGAGCACTTACACACATACACAAACTTACTTGTACATATTTGTAATATCTTATTAAATGTTAATGTACCAGACGGTATTTAAGAATTATAAATGTGATATGTGCTTTCAGCACAATAATATTGTACTCGAGAGATGTGATATTATTTTGATTACTGTGATTAATTTAATTTAATTTGATAATATACCTCTAGACTTAATAAATTTATTAAATTTTAATTTCTCTAGTTAGTAGCCTACCAGTTGTAATCCTGAAGCACTATTGAATCATACTGAATTCTAATGGATAATTGGACAAGGATACTGACTACTTGTTACGAAAACCCAGTAACAGGCTGGATGCTAGAAGGGCAGTCCTTTCTAGTATTCACTGGAGATCTCTTAAGCTTTCAGAATCGCGTTTTTTTGTAACACCTTACAGAACAACAGCTGTTGTAGCACTGACGAGAGTAGCAAGGAAACACCAGAGCTGGGTAGTTGCCAGAAGTTACTAACAAACTCTAAGGAAAATAAATAAAAATAAGAAAAACTACAATACTTAAGAGGGAGATAAAGACAAATAACACTCAAAATTTAACACTATGCCCATGAAGTGGCACACTATTCTAAATGCTGAAGTATTTTTCAGTTAATTTTCAGCAGTGTTGGCAGAAATATGACAATTATTTCCACTATCGTCAAATTCGCTTTTTCAAAGCAAAATAAAATTTTCCTACAGAATTGTAGAGAATTTTAACACAAATGTAAATGTAAATAGCAAAGTGAAAAATATTGAAAACACGAGTATTTACAGTGAGGCGGCGATGGTGGTGGTAGTGGTGGTGGTAGTGGTGGTGGTGGTAGTGGTGGTGGTGGTGGTGGTGGTGGTGGTAGTGGTGGTAGTGGTGGTAGTGGTGGTGGTGGTGGTGGTGGTTGGTAGTGGTGGTTTGTGGTGGTTAGTGGTAGTAGTGGTGGTAGTGGTGGTGGTGGTGGTTTGGGGGTGGTGAGTGGTGGTAGTGGTGGTAGTGGTGGTAGTGGTAGTGGTGGTGGTAGTGGTGGTAGTGGTGGTAGTGGTGGTAGTGGTGGTAGGTGGTAGTGGTGGTGGTAGTGGTAGTGGTGGTGGTTTGTGGTGGTAGTGGTGGTAGTGGGTGGTAGTGGTGTAGTGGTAGTGGTGGTGGTAGTGGTGGTAGTGGTGGTAGGGTGGGGTGGTGGTGGTGGTAGTGGTGGTGTGTGGGTGGTAGTGGTGGTGGTGGTGGTAGTGGTGGTAGGGGGTGGTGGTTTGTGGTGGTTAGTGGTGGTAGTGGTGGGTGGTGGTGGTGGTTAGGGGGGTGTGTGGTAGTGGTGGTAGTGGTGGTAGTGGTGGTGGTGGTGGTGGGTAGTGGTGGTAGTGGTGGTGGTAGTGGTGGTAGTGGTGGTAGTGGTGGTGGTGGTGGTGGTAGTAGTGGTTGGTGAGGTGGGTGGTTAGTGGTGGTAGTGGTGGTATGTGGTGGTGGTGGTGGTGGTAGTGGTGGTAGTGGTGGTAGTGGTGGTAGTGGTGGTGTGTTGGTGGTAGTGGTGGTATGTGGTGGTGGTGGTTTGGTGGTAGTGGTGGTGTGGTGGTGGTAGTGGTGGTAGTGGTTGGTAGTGGTGGTGGTGGTGGTGTGGTAGTGGTGGTGAGGGGGTGGTAGGGTGGTAGTGGTGGTAGTGGTGGTGGTGGGTGGTGGTAGTGGTGGTGTGGTGGTGGTGTGGTGGTGGTGGTGGTAGTGGGTGGTGGTGGTGGTAGTGGTGGTAGTGGTGGTGGTAGTGGGTGGTGGTGGAAGTGGTGGTGATGGTGGTGGTAGTGGTGGTTTGGGGGTGGTGGTGGTGGTGTGGTGGTGGTGGTGGTAGTGGTGGTGGTGGTGGTGGTAGTGGTGGTAGTGGTGGTAGTGGTGGTAGTGGTGGTGTGGGGGTGGTGGTGGTGGTGTGGGGTGGTAGTGGTGTAGGTTGGTGGTGGTGGTGGTGGTGGTGGTGGTAGTGGTGGTGGTGGTGGTAGTGGTGGTGGTTTGTGTGTAGTGGTGGTGGTTGTGGTGGTTAGTGGTTGTATGTGGTTGTGGTGGTAGTGGTGTGGTAGTGATGGTTAGTGTGGTAGTGGTGTGGGGGTGTGGTTATGGTGTTGTGGTATGTAGGTGGTTGTGGTGGTGGTAGTGGTTTGGGTAGTGGTGGGGTGGTGGTAGTGGTGGTTAGTGGTGGTGGTGTTGGGGTTAGTGGTGGTTAGTGGTTGTAGTGGTTGGTAGGTGGTAGGTGGTGTGTGGTGGTATGTGGAGTTGGTGGTGGTGGTATGTGGGTGGGTTGGTGGTGTGTGTGTAGTGGTGGTTGGGTGGTTAGTGGTGGTAGTGTTGGTAGTGGGGTGGTAGGGTGGTAGTGGTGGTAGTGGTGGTAGTGTGGTGGGTAGTGTTAGTGGTGGTAGGTGTGTTTGTGGTTAGTGGAGTGGTGTAGTGTGGTTGGTGGTAGTGGTGGTAGTGGCTGGTAGTGGTGGTAGTGGTGGTGGTAGTGGTGGTGGTAGTGGTGGTGGTGGTGGTGGTAGTGGGGGTGGTTAGTGATGTTAATGTCGTGTTAGTGCTACTTAGAGGAAGGTTAGTGTTGTTAATGTCGTGTTAGTGCTACTTAGAGGAAGGTTAGTGATGTTAATGTAGTGTTAGTGCTACTTAGAGGAAGGTTAGTGATGTTAATGTAGTGTTAGTGTATTAGGGAAGGTTAGTGTTTTTAAATGTCGTGAGTGTACTTAGGGAAAGGTTTAGTGTGTTAATGTCGTGTTAGTGTATTTAGAGGAAGGTTAGTGATGTTAATGTAGTTTTATGCTATTTGAGGAAGGTTTAGTGATTTTAAAATGTAGTGTTAGTGACTTAGAGGAGGTAGTGATTTTAAGTAGGTTAGTGCTACTTAGGGGAAAGGGTTTTAAGTATTTTAAATGTAGTGTTAGTGCTATTTAGGGAAAAGGTTAGTGTGTTATGTAGTGTTAGTGTACTTAGGGGAAAGGGTTTTAGTGATTTTAAATGTGTGTTAGTGTACTTAGAGGAGGTTTATGAGTTAATGTGTGTTAGTGAACTAGGGAAAGGTTGTGTTTTAATGTAGTGTTAGTGTATTAGGGAAGGTTAGTGAGTTAATGTCTGTTAGTGCTACTTAGGGAAGGTTAGTGTTGTAGTGTAATTGTATGGTATTAGTTTAGTTAATGTTGAAAAGTAGCTCTTGGTCCAAATAACAAAACTTATTCTCCTCTTCCTTGGATGAATTTTTTATGATCAAATTTGACAGACGCTTATAACCCTTACTGGTTTTTAGGTTTCCCCCATTAAAAAAAAAAAAAAACGGATGTGAACAGTATCAAGGTTTAATGTTATTCCAACACAGGTGTGGACTTTTGGGACAACACGATACAAATGTGAAAAAATTGGGAGCATGGTAAGCGAAATCTAACCCAAAGAAGCAGTCCCTTAGTGTGCGAAAAAACCCCCAACAGATTACTAAGAATAAGAAAGGAGGAACATGCAGCGGCCCGTTGGCCCATACTGGCAGGGCCTTTACAATTCATCACTAACAAAAAATTTGACTACCCAATTTTCAATGCTACCCAAAAAATAAGCTTATGTGCAAGTCCCTCAAATCCAACCCATCCCCCTCAGTATTTATCCAACCCAAATTTTTAAACTACCCAAAGTCCTAGCCTCAATAACCCCAATAGGTAGACTGTTCCCCTCATCTACTACCCCATTTCCCAAAACCCAAAACTTTCCTATTTCCCTTTTTAAATTAAACTTATCTAATTTAAATCCTTTTCTGCGGGGTTCTTCTTGGAGAAATTCTCAAGACCTTGTTAATATCCCCTTTATTAATACCCATCTTCCACTTATACACTTCGATCAGGTCTCCCCTAATTTTTCGTCTAACAGTGATGTAAAAATTTAAAAGTCTTCAAACTTTCTTCTAAGGAAGTTTCTAATGCTATGTATTAATTTAGTCATCCTACGCTGGTTTTCTAACGAATTTTTTTCCCTTCGTAATATGGAGACCAGAATTGAAGATAAATTGGTTTAGGCCCTTCTAATGATGTATAAAGCTGCAGTATGACCTCTGGATTCTGTTGTTACACTTCTTTATATAAACCAGTAAACTTTTGCCTTTTTAGTACGCTTAGGGATTGCTGTCTTGGTTTAAAGGGTTTCTGCTCACCATAACCCCCAAATCCTTTTGCAAACTGTATGGTTAAGTTCTACATTTTTTAAATTATAATGTAGGGTTTGGAACTCCCCAGCTTCAGAAAAAAATTGCATTTTTAATTAATGCTCTGCCACTTTTTGACCAAGAGTAGAGTTTGTTTTAAATCCTCCGAAGTTCCCTAAATCTACGTTTTTTTCAATTATCCCATATCTTCGTGCATCGGCGATTTGCTCATATCACTAGAATTCCTTCTAAGTCATTGATTATTTAAAAACAACAAGGGCCCAAGACTGATCCCGTGGAAAGCCATTGTTACTGATCCCCCCTCGGATTAACCCCATTTATGGACCTCTTTGTTCCTGTCTGTGAGCCATGATTCGATCCAGAGGCCCCTTCCCCCCAATGCCTGAGCTGCTACTTTCTTAACATTTTTGGTGCAGAACTCTATCAAATGCCTTTACAAAAATTCAAAAGGTTAAAATTATAAAAATTCTTTATCGTGGTCAACAGCCTCAAAAGCTTTAGGGAAGAAATTTAAAAAAATTAGTTAGAAAAGGGACCGGCCTCTTGTGAATCCATGCTGGTACCCTTAATAAAGCTATGCTTATCGGAGGGGATTTTAAAATTCAGCTATAATTGTTTCTAGAATTTCCCTACAATTGAGGTGGGTTATTGGGCGGAAATTTGAGGGTTTAAACGATTGCCCCTTTTTTAAAAAAATAGGAATTAGTTAGCCATCTTCCCCTTATGGGGACATGCCCCTGTTTGAAGAGATAAATTAAAAAATATTAGTAATGGTTCCGGGTTTCCCAAATTTTGCTTTCCCTTTAAAAACCCTTTGAAAAAACCTAAATCGGCCCCGGCGACTTTTTTGTTTCCCGTCTGTCTATCTGCTTAAAAACCCTTTTTCACGTGACTGTGATGTTCCCTAATTTATCTTCTTTGACCCCCACTATAAAAATTAATTACCGGAAAAATTTTTAGTGTTTTCCGGGTGAAAAAAAACCGAGAGAAAATAATTTTTTAAAATTTCCCGAGCACATTTCATTCTCTTTTTTCAGTAAGATGCCCATAGTTTTTTTTGGGGGACCTATTTAAATCTTTGACTTTTTTTTCTATAGCCCGGGAAAAAAAACTTTTTGGGTTAGTTTTAGAACCCCCTAGAAAATTTTAAAATTTAAAGGGCCCCTTTTTTGCTTTTCTTACCCCCTTTTTAAATGTCCCTCTTAATGTCAATATCGATTCATAAAATGACCCCCGCCTTTTTGATTCGCCTTTTTAAATTCCTTTCTTAGCCCCCAGTAGATATTTCAGCCTATTATTCATCCATTTTGGGTCATTTCTATTTGATCTAATTTCCTTATAAGGGAAAAAATGTTCTTTTAGCAGATGTATTGTGTTCAGGAAAACGTTTATTTTTGATAGCTTCCCCTTTGTTTTCCCCCGTCAACAGAAAGATAAGTGTTTCCCCTAAGCCCCTCGTAATCTGCTAAGCGAAAATTGGGAATGTTATGGTTATCCCTACTATCATACTTCCCCTTCAAAATTTAAAAGTAATTTTTTTGTGGTCGCTAGCACCCCGTTCCCCTGAAAAATTTAAAAATTTTTAACAAGGGATTTTATTGTTTGCCAGAAAATAAAAATTTGGTTTTAATTTCCCCTTTGGTTCTGTCACAAAAATGTTTATAAAACAAATTTCCCCGAAATACTTCTAAGGGAAAACGTATGATTTTAAAAATTTCCCCGTCAAGAAATTTTAATCAATATGGGGTAAAGTTAAAGTCTCCCAGAATTTTACATTATCGTGCCCTTTTGGCCCTAACCCAAATTTTCCCCCATTGTAGTCTCCCTGGTCCCTATTCCCAAATTTTTTGGGGGGGCGGTTTTATCACAACCCAAAAATTTAAATTTTTTATGCCCCCCTTTAAAATTCTATCCAAACAGACTCTTATGTGTTACTTCAGACTTAATTTCCGTTTTTTTTGAACGTTCAACGAATTTTGGACATACAAAGCCACCCCACCCCCCTTCCCGTAATTTTTTTCTAAATTGGAAACAATTTAAAACCCTGAATGTACATTCTTTCAGGAATTTTCCCGACTTTTTGAATTTTAAACCCCCCCGGGCTCAGTAATGGCAAATTTTAAACTATGTTACCGGGAAATAGCAAAAAAGTCTCAACTGTCCATTTTTCCCAGCACTGGATCTATTTGTGTAATAAATATTTAAGGGCCCTCCTATCTCTCTACCCTTCCTGCTCCTTTCTGTTATTCCACTAAACCTATTACTGTCATTGTCAATTAGTGCCACTGGCTTTCCAATATCCTCCTCATTTTGCCTATTACTAGTTCTCCTAGTACTCATGTTACTACCCTGGCGACTTCACAGTTTTCCCGCCAAAAACCCATACCACTAACTATTCCTAGTTTAAAGACCTAACAGCTCCCTCCACTGCGTTGGCCAGTGCTCCACCCCCACACCTAGACAAGTGAACCCCATCCCTGGCATACATGTCATTTACTGCCATAGAAGAGGTCCCAGTTGTCAATGAATGTTACCGCATTTTCCTTACAGTATTTGTCCAGCCAGCAATTGACACCAATTGCTCTGGACAAACCATTCATTTCCAACTCCTCTCCTTGGCAAAATGCCACATATGACAGGTTTGCCACCCTTCTTCCTAATTATCTCTATTGCTGACCTATACCTGCTAATCAGGTCCTCACTCCTACGTCTGCCAACATCGTTGCCTCCAGCACTGAGACAGATATAGGATTGCTCCCATTTACCTCTCATGTGTTCATCCAGACGGCTAACAATTATCCTTCATCCCAGCCCCAGGAAAACATACTCTCTGCCTCCTACTCCTATCCTTCAAACAGAATGCCCTATCCATGTACCTAATCTGGCTATCCCCAACAACAACAATGTTTTTACCTTCCTTGGCGTCGCCGTAGTGATGCTCCGAGTAGTCGACTCACATTCGCCAGATAGCATTACACACCTTGTAGAATTTGTCATGAACGTTCTCGATGTCTTCGTTGGGGTTTCTAGGGATGTCTCACTCACGTCTGCCAATGCTTCCTTGGTGCTTCGTTGTGGCATTCCCAGTAGAACACTCACATTCGTCAGGTAGCACCGAGAATGAGTTGGAAGTTTCCACGGCAGTCTTCTGGTTTCTCGTTGTTTCTGCCTCTCCAACCGTTTTCTTAATCTTCAGCTTGGTTCCATGTTGCCCGGCCACTGACCAAGCTCCCCTCTTAACCTGGGGACTCACAACAGGTGGATTACTACGAATCCTCTTGTTCTCCTCCGTTAATCGCCGTATCTCCAGTTTAGCAACTCTGAGTTCTTCTCTCAGCTGCTGGTAAAGCTGCTCAAGAGAGGGCATCCTGGTTCAGATTCACAGAGAGCACACAAACAGGTCTTCACGAGAGCACACAAACAGGTCTTCACTTGGATTTATCTCAAGAAGTATAAGTAACAGAAGTCCAAAAGTTATTTTACAGCTCTATACATCACTAGTGAGGCCTCATGTAGATTATGCTGCTCAGTTTTGGTCCCCTTACTACAGGATGGACATAGACTCATTAGAGAACATACAGAGAAGAATGACTAAAATGATTTACTGTGTAAGGAACCTCCCGTATGAAGATAGACTTAAAGCCTTAAATCTCCACTCTCTGGAGAGGCGTAGAATGAGGGGAGATATCATTGAAGTGTATAAGTGGATGACGGGCATAAACAAGGGAGATATTAATAAAGTACTGAGAGTGTCGAACCAGGTAAGAACCAGAAATAATGGATTTAAGTTGGATAAATTTAGATTTAGAAAGGACATAGATAAGTACTGGTTATCTAACAGAGTTGTAGATGCGTGGAACAGTCTTCCCAGTGGGGTGATAGAGGCTAGGACCTTGGGTAGCTTTAAGAAGAGATTGGACAAATATATGATGAGCAAATTCGCCGATGACACGAAGATAGGTAGGATAATTGATTCAAACGTAGATGTTAGGGAACTTCAGGAGGATTTAGACAAACTCTACTCTTGGTCAGAAAAGTGGCAGATGCAGTTCAATGTAGATAAATGCAAGGTTCTGAAGCTCGGGAGTGTCCATAACCCTAGCACTTATAGGTTAAATAATGTAGAACTTAGCCATACAGATTGCGAAAAGGACTTGGGGGTTATGGTAAGCAGCAACCTTAAACCAAGACAGCAATGCCTAAGCGTGCGTAATAAGGCAAATAGATTACTGGGATTTATATCAAGAAGTGTAAGCAACAAAAGTCCAGAGGTCATACTGCATCATTAGTAAGGCCTCACCTAGATTATGCAGCTCAATTCTGGTCTCCATATTACAGAATGGACATAAATTCGTTAGAAAACATTCAGCGTAGGATGACTAAATTAATACATTGAATTAGAAATCTTCCTTATGAAGAAAGATTAAAGACTCTTAAGTTACATTCACTTGTTAGACGAAGAATGAGGGGAGACCTGATCGAAGTGTATAAGTGGAAGATAGGTATTAATAAAGAGGATATTAACAAGGTCTTGAGGATATCTCTCCAAGAGAGAACCCGCAGTAATGGATTTAAATTAGATAAGTTTAGATTTAGAATGGACATAGGAAAGTATTGGTTTGGAAATAGGGTAGTTGATGAGTGGAACAGTCTACCTAGTTGGGTTATTGAGGCTAGGACTTTGGGTAGTTTCAAATTTAGGTTGGATAAGTACATTAAGAGGGACGTATATTGACATTAAGAGAGACATTAAAAAGGGAATAAGAAAAGCTAAAAGGGACAATGAAATTAAAGTTACTAGGGATTCTAAAACTAACCCAAAAAGTTTTTTCCAGGTCTATACTATGAACAAAAGTCAGAGATAAGATAGGTCCCCTTAAAAATAACTATGGGCATCTTACTGACAAAGAGAATGAAATGTGCTCGATTTTAAATAATTATTTTCTCTCGGTTTTTACACAGGAAGACACTAACAGTATTCCAGTAATTAATTTTTATAGTGGGCTAGAAGAAGATAAATTTTGTAACATCACAGTCACTAGTGAAATGGTTGTGAAGCAGATAGACAGACTGAAGCAAAACAAGTCACCGGGTCCTGATGAGGTTTTTTCAAGGGTTCTAAAGGAATGCAAAATGGAAGTCTGTGAACCATTAACTAATATTTTTAATTTATCTCTTCAAACAGGTGTAGTGTCTGATATGTGGAAGATGGCTAATGTAATTCCTATTTTTAAAACAGGGGACAAGTCGTTACCGTCAAATTACCGCCCAATAAGCCTGACCTCAATTGTAGGCAAATTACTAGAGTCAATTATAGCTGAGATTATAAGAAGCCATCTCGATAAGCATAGCTTGATTAATGATACTCAGCATGGATTCACAAGAGGCCTGTCTTGTCTAACTAATTTATTAACTTTCTTCAGTAAAGCTGTTGAGGCTGTTGATAACGATAAAGAATTTGATATTATTTACTTAGATTTTAGTAAGGCTTTTGATAGAGTTCCGCACCAAAGACTGTTAAAGAAAGTGGCAGCTCATGGCATTGGGGGAAAAGTGCTCTCGTGGATCGAGTCATGGCTCACAGACAGGAAGCAAAGAGTGTCCATAAATGGGGTTAAATCTGAGTGGGGATCTGTAACAAGTGGCGTTCCACAGGGATCAGTCTTGGGCCCGTTGTTGTTTATAATATATATCAATGACCTTGATGAGAGAATTACTAGTGATATGAGCAAATTCGCCGATGACACAAAGATAGGTGGGATAATTGATTCAAACATAGATGTTAGAGAACTTCAGAAAGATTTAGACAAACTCTATTCTTGGTCAGAAAAGTGGCAGATGCAGTTCAATGTAGATAAATGCAAGGTTCTGAAGCTCGGGAGTGTCCATAACCCTAGCACTTATAAGTTAAATAATGTAGAACTTAGCCATACAGATTGCGAAAAGGACTTGAGGGTTATGGTAAGTAGCAACCTTAAACCAAGACAGCAATGCCTAAGCGTACGTAATAAGGCAAATAGATTACTGGGATTTATATCAAGAAGTGTAAGCAACAGAAGTCCAGAGGTCATACTGCAGCTTTATACATCATTAGTAAGGCATCACCTAGATTATGCAGCTCAGTTCTGGTCTCCATATTACAGAATGGGCATAAATTCGTTAGAAAATATTCAGCGTAGGATGACTAAATTAATACATAGCATTAGAAATGTTCCTTATGAAGAAAGATTGAAGATTCTTAAATTACATTCACTTGTTAGACGAAGAATGAGAGGAGACATGATCGAAGTGTATAAGTGGAAGATGGGTATTAATAAAGGGGATATTAATAAGGTCTTGAGGATGTCTCTCCAAGAGAGAACGTGCAGTAATGGATTTAAATTAGACAAGTTTAGATTTAGAAAGGAGATAGGAAAGTATTGGTTTGGAAATAGGGCAGTTGATGAGTGGAGCAGTATACCTAGTTGGGTTATTGAGGCTAGAACTTTGGGTAGTTTCAAATTTAGGTTGGATAAGTACATGAGTGAGAGAGGTTGGATCTGATTGGGACTTGCAAATGAGTAGATAGAGTTATCAGAGCTTATTTTTTGGGTAGCATTAAAATTGGGTTGGGCAAATGTTTTGTTAGTTGGATGGACTGTAAAGGACCTGCCTAGTATGGGCCAACAGGCCTGCTGCAGTGTTCCTCCTTTCTTATGTTCTTATGTTCTTATGTAAGTCTAGCAAGGCTGCTTCACCAGTGTACCACATCACCTCACAGGTCTTGGGGTCTTCCTTGTGATAGGCGGGTTAAACAGAGGTACCGGTATAACGACGGGGCCCCTGCTCGTTAAACCCTTAGCACCTGGTTCAGTGGTCGGGAGGCAGCCTATATGAATGTGTGACATAAACTGAATAACAGGTAACATACTCTTAGTATACCATAATGACTGATTCATCTTATGAAATGAATGAAAAATCTCATGGTTTTAGGCTGTGAAGAAGAAATAACTGGAGAATGACTCTTCTGGTCAGCTTTAAACTCTTAATACTGATATATTTTCCTCAAAGAGAATGTTTCCTGGATTTTAGGTTAAGTTTTACAGTGCCAGTCATATAAACCAAATTGTTTCCTGTCAAATAACTGGAGAATCTGTCTTCTGATCAGAAATAAATCACAGTGCTTGACTTTACTGGGTTATCCCAGGCTAACTCTGCATTACATTCATTTAATAAATTTTACTTAATTGCTAGACTGCTGGAAACATTTTTTTAGAGAGAAGTTTGGATTTATTTTGGTCTGTGTCAGTTCCATTTTGTTATGAAAGAAAAACTGAAATTTTAATTTTCATATAATAATAATCATGAGTGTCTGCATCGATAATCATAATTTGAAATTACAAATTCTGATCGACTTAATATTCTGATGTATTTCAAGACACTGGTCGCTCTCAGGTGTACTGAAACTCCTCTACAGTTTGGCTTCATAGCTGATGTTTATTAGTGAAAGTGTTGTAACAAAAACAAAAAAATGAGATATTGGTGTCTGTGTGATAACTTACATATACTAACTCACATTCCCTTCACATCTTCAAAGCTAATGTTCAACTATATAAACTTACACCGCAACTCTTCAGTAATCGCACCGAGCACGGGAAAACCTGCGCTCTGACCAACATGTGGCTGGGGTTATACAATACGGGGACATCATTCTCGGGTCACAGTGGCCACAGTACATCTAATTATGTATGTGAATGTGATCTGTGTATGGCGGTACAGTTACTTATTATTTAACATTAAATAATATCTGGTAAATATATACAAAATTATCTTCCCATAATATACTCGAGTCAATGACCTGGTCTCTTTATTGTAATTTATGTTATTTTATTATTGCTTAAGGCATATTTCGTTACACCTGATAATAAAATGCTAAATATTATTCATGTATTTGTTATTCAAATGTCCTACACTTTCTATAGGTAAGGTTTAGAGCGACACCTGCTCAAGACTTCCGGGTTCTCAACTTTGATGTAAGTAATACAATAGTGGTATGATGACCACCTGTGCAACAGGTGAGTTATTAATGAGGAATTGATGTTTTCTGTTTCAGATCACTAAAGGGATGTGGTCTGAATCCACGAGAAGTGAGTTATAAAACACACAGGCCAGTGCGTTAACCACTGGGCCAGCTGGCCACAATAAGTCATCTTACCAGGTATATTTCTATACATCTATACATCTATACAACCACCACTGTGACCACAAATGTAGAATTTTATAGACGAATGTTACACAGATGTGAATGTGTCGTACTCTAGCTCAAGTCCCTTCAAAGCCGCCATCATGATTCACGATATCGTAATAAGACAATTACAAACATATGTTCGTGTTATTACCTTTTCTTTTCCACAAGGTTGGATGAACTTATTTTATACCATCTTAATAACATTGTCTGGTAAGTTTTCAAAATCCATCAGAGACCATTTTTTGTGCGAGTTTGTGGAATCACTCTTCTAGGTAGTATAATCAGTGACCTCGCATGTCGGTTTCCTTGTCTGAGTGGCCAACACAGAAAAAAATTAACCTGTGTATGTCAACAAAACATATGTAATACAATTCTTAGTATCTGTTACACTTTATAATCTGATACTTAACTTAAGTAATTTTTAAGTCTGGATCAGTGTGACGGAAGATACAGTCACCTCGCTGGACATGTCTGCACCTCCGGGATCAGTGTGACGGAAGATACAGTCACCTCGCTGGACATGTCTGCACCTCCGGGATCAGTGTGACGGAAGATACAGTCACCTCGCTGGACATGTCTGCACCTCCGGGATCAGTGTGACGGAAGATACAGTCACCTCGCTGGACATGTCTGCACCTCCGGGATCAGTGTGACGGAAGTTACAGTCACCTCGCTGGACATGTCTGCACCTCCGGGATGAGTGTGACGGAAGATACAGTCACCTCGCTGGACATGTCTGCACCTCCGGGATCAGTGTGACGGAAGATACAGTCACCTCGCTGGACATGTCTGCACCTCCGGGATCAGTGTGACGGAAGTTACAGTCACCTCGCTGGACATGTCTCCCACCTCCGGATCAGTGTGACGGAAGATACAGTCACTCGCTGGACATGTCTGCACCTCCGGGATCAGTGTGACGGAAGTTACAGTCACCTCGCTGGACATGTCTGCACCTCCAGGATCAGTGTGACGGAAGTTAGTCACCTCGCTGGACATGTCTGCACCTCCGGGATCAGTGTGACGGAAGATACAGCTGCCTCGCTGGACATGTCTGCACCTCCGGGATCAGTGTGACGGAAGATACAGTCACCTCGCTGGACATGTCTGCACCTCCGGGATCAGTGTGACGGAAGATACAGTTGCCTCGCTGGACATGTCTGCACCTCCGGGATCAGTGTGACGGAAGATACAGTCACCTCGCTGGACATGTCTGCACCTCCGGGATCAGTGTGAAGGAAGATACAGTCACCTCGCAGGACATGTCTGCACCTCCGGGATCAGTGTGACGGAAGATACAGTCACCTCGCTGGACATGTCTGCAACCTCCGGGATCAGTGTGACGGAAGATACAGTCACCTCGCTGGACATGTCTGCACCTCCAGGATCATGTGAGGGAAGATACAGTCGCCTCGCTGGACATGTCTGCACCTCCGGGATCACTGTGACGGAAGATACAGTCACCTCGCTGGACATGTCTGCACCTCCGGGATCAGTGTGACGGAAGATACAGTCACCTCGCTGGACATGTCTGCACCTCCGGGATCAGTGTGACGGAAGTTACAGTCACCTCGCTGGACATGTCTGCACCTCCAGGATCAGTGTGACGGAAGATACAGTCACCTCGCTGGACATGTCTGCACCTCCAGGATCAGTGTGACGGAAGATACAGTCACCTCGCTGGACTGTCTGCACCTCCGGGATCAGTGTGACGGAAGATACAGTTGCCTCGCTGGACATGTCTGCACCTCCGGGATCAGTGTGACGGAAGATACAGTCACCTCGCTGGACATGTCTGCACCTCCGGGATCAGTGTGACGGAAGATACAGTTGCCTCGCTGGACATGTCTGCACCTCCGGGATCAGTGTGACGGAAGATACAGTCACCTCGCTGGACATGTCTGCACCTCCGGGATCAGTGTGAAGGAAGATACAGTCACCTCGCTGGACATGTCTGCACCTCCGGGATCAGTGTGACGGAAGATACAGTCACCTCGCTGGACATGTCTGCACCTCCGGGATCAGTGTGACGGAAGATACAGTCACCTCGCTGGACATGTCTGCACCTCCAGGATCAGTGTGACGGAAGATACAGTCGCCTCGCTGGACATGTCTGCACCTCCGGGATCACTGTGACGAAGATACAGTCACCTCGCTGGACATGTCTGCACCCCCGGGGATCAGTGTGACGGAAGATACAGTCACCTCGCTGGACATGTCTGCACCTCCGGGATCAGTGTGACGGAAGATACAGTCACCTCGCTGGACATGTCTGCACCTCCGGGATCAGTGTGACGGAAGTTACAGTCACCTCGCTGGACATGTCTGCACCTCCATGATCAGTGTGACGGAAGATACAGTCACCTCGCTGGACATGTCTGCACCTCCAGGATCAGTGTGACGGAAGATACAGTCACCTCGCTGGACATGTCTGCACCTCCGGGATCAGTGTGACGGAAGATACAGTTGCCACCTGGACATGTCTGCACCTCCGGATCAGTGTGACGGAAGATACAGTCACCTCGCTGGACATGTCTGCACCTCCGGATCAGTGTGACGGAAGATACAGTCACCTCGCTGGACATGTCTGCACCTCCGGGATCAGTGTGACGGAAATACAGTCACCTCGCTGGACATGTCTGCACCTCCGGGATCAGTGTAACGGAAGTTACAGTCACCTCGCTGGACATGTCTGCACCTCCGGGATCAGTGTGACGGAAGTTACAGTCACCTCGCTGGACATGTCTGCACCTCCGGATCAGTGTGACGGAAGATACAGTCACCTCGCTGGACATGTCTGCACCTCCGGGATCAGTGTGACGGAAGATACAGTCACCTCGCTGGACATGTCTGCACCTCCGGGATCAGTGTGACGGAAGATACAGTCACCTCGCTGGACATGTCTGCACCTCCGGGATCAGTGTGACGGAAGATACAGTCACCTCGCTGGACATGTCTGCACCTCCGGGATCAGTGTGAAGGAAGATACAGTCACCTCGCTGGACATGTCTGCACCTCCGGGATCAGTGTGACGGAAGTTACAGTCACCTCGCTGGACATGTCTGCACCTCCGCTATATTCTATAATTACGTTAACCTAAATGTCATATGCAGGTTCTAGTGCCACGCTTTAATTTTTTAACTAATATTATGATAATACTCTATCCTTCTTTAATGTTTATTCTTTCTTATGCTGGGTAAATGTGGTGAGGTGTGTGGCACTGGGCGCTCCTAGAATCAAAATTTCCACTTCCTACCCTTAAACCGTCCTCGACCTCCGTGCAGCTATTGTACATCATGAGGTCGTGCACTCTCCCACTTATACATAATGAGGTCGTGCACTCTCCCACTCATACATCATGAGGTCGTGCACTCTCCCACTTATACATCATGAGGTCGTGCACTCTCCCACTTATACATCATGAGGTCGTGCACTCCCACTTATACATCATGAGGTCGTGCACTCTCCCACTTATACATCATGAGGTCGTGCACTCTCCCACTTATACATCATGAGGTCGTGCACTCTCCCACTTATACATCATGATCGTGCACTCTCCCACTTATACATCATGAGGTCGTACACTCTCCCACTTATACATCATGAGGTCGTGCCCCTCTCCCACTTATACATCATGAGGTCGTGCACTCTCCCACTTATACATCATGAGGTCGTGCACTCTCCCACTTATACATCATGAGGTCGTGCACTCTCCCACTTATACATCATGAGGTCGTGCACTCTCCCACTTATACATCATGAGGTCGTGCACTCTCCCACTTATACATCATGAGGTCGTGCACTCTCCCACTTATACACAATGAGGTCGTGCACTCTCCCACTTATACATCATGAGGTCGTGCACTCTCCCACTTATACATCATGAGATCGTGCACTCTCCCACTCATACATCATGAGGTCGTGCACTCTCCCACTTATACATCATGAGGTCGTGCACTCTCCCACTTACACATCATGAGGTCGTGTACTCTCCCACTCATACAGCATGAGGTCGTACTCTCCCACTCATACATCATGAGGTCGTGCACTCTCCCACTTATACATCATGAGGTCGTGCACTCCCGCACTCATACATCATGAGGTCGTGCACACTCCCACTCATACATCATGAGGTCGTACACACTCTCACTCATACATCATGAGGTCGTGCACTTTCCCACTTATACATCATGAGGTCGTGCACTCCCCCACTCATACATCATGAGGTCGTGCACTCTCCCACTCATACATCATGAGGTCGTACACTCTCCCACTCATGCATCATGAGGTCGTGCACTCTCCCACTTATACATCATGAGGTCGTGCATTCCCCACTCATACATTATGAGGTCGTGCACTCTCCCACTTATACATCATGAGGTCGTGCACTCCCTCACTCATACATCATGAGGTCGTGCACTCCCCCACTCATACATCATGAGGTCGTACACTCTCCCACTCATACATCATGAGGTCGTACACTCTCCCACTCATACATCATGAGGTCGTGCACTCTCCCACTTATACATCATGAGGTCGTGCACTCCCCCACTCATACATCATGAGGTCGTGCACTCCCCCACTCATACATCATGAGGTCGTACACTCTCTCACTCATACATCATGAGGTCGTACACTCCCTCACTCATACATCATGAGGTCGTGCACTCCCCCACTCATACATCATGAGGTCGTACACTCTCCCACTCATACATCATGAGGTCGTACACTCTCCCACTCATACATCATGAGGTCGTGCACTCCCCCACTCATACATCATGAGGTCGTACACTCTCCCACTCATACATCATGAGGTCGTACACTCTCCCACTCATACATCATGAGGTCGTGCACTCCCCCACTCATACATCATGAGGTCGTACACTCTCCCACTCATACATCATGAGGTCATGCACTCTCCCACTCATACATCATGAGGTCGTGCACTCTCCCACTCATACATCATGAGGTCGTACACTCTCCCACTCATACATTATGAGGTCGTACACTCTCCCACTCATACATCATGAGGTCGTGCACTCTCCCACTCATACATCATGAGGTCGTGCACTCTCCCACTCATACATCATGAGGTCGTGCACTCTCCCACTCATACATCATGAGGTCGTGCACTCTCCCACTCATACATCATGAGGTCGTGCACTCTCCCACTCATGCATCATGAGGTCGTGCACTCTCCCACTCATACATCATGAGGTCGTGCACTCTCCCACTCATACATCATGAGGTCGTGCACTCTCCCACTCATACATCATGAGGTCGTGCACTCTCCCACTCATACATCATGACGTCGTGCACTCCTCCCTCATACATCATGAGGTCGTGCACTCTCCCACTCATACATCATGAGGTCGTGCACTCTCCCACTCATACATCATGAGGTCGTGCACTCTCCCACTCATACATCATGAGGTCGTGCACTCTCCCACTCATACATCATGACGTCGTGCACTCTCCCACTCATACATCATGAGGTCGTGCACTCCCCCACTCATACATCATGAGTTCGTGCACTCTCCCACTCATGCATCATGACGTCGTGCACTCTCCCACTCATACATCATGAGGTCGTGCACTCTCCCACTCATACATCATGAGGTCGTGCACTCCCCCACTCATACATCATGAGGTCGTGCACTCTCCACCCATACATCATGAGGTCGTGCACTCTCCCACTCATACATCATGAGGTCGTGCACTCCCCCACTCATACATCATGAGGTCGTGCACTCTCCCACTCATACTGCAGCACTCAAACTGTTTATTGGTATATTTCTTACTGGATCCTTCACAAAGAGCCAACAAATATATTTTATTATTAATATTTGTTTGTAATGGATTGTTTACTTAGATTGTCTACTAAGAGGCCAGAAACATTGGACGTGTTTCCTTACATCCGTTGTTTATGTTCACCCATCAATAAAATGGGTACCTGGGTGTTAGTTGACTGGTGTGGGTCGCATCCTGGGATAAAACTGACCTAATTTGCCCGAAATGCTCTGAGAGCATAACAAGCGGCTTTCTATATAGTAGTATGTATATCTTGTACATGTACTTGTAGAAATAAAGATATTATTATTATTATTATTATTATTATTATTATTATTATTATTATTATTATTATTATTATTATTACCAACGTTTTTTATGCACTGTCTGCCACTGGACACATGGTGAAAATTCTTGTTACACAATATAACTATGATTAAATATGCTACTGCCCAGTGCCGGCTCATGCGGGGCTCATGCGGGGCTCATGCGGGGCTCATGCGGGGCTCATGCGGGGCTCATGCGGGGCTCATGCGGGGCTCATGCGGGGCTCATGCGGGGCTCATGCGGAACTGCAGCACTCCCTGTTTTCTTTAATTCTTTGATTATATAATGTACAAGTATAAAGAAAGAATTAAATGAAAAAAGACTCATTATATTGTATGTTTTCTATGTATGGAGTGAAAATAGGGGGGTGCTGCAGTTCCGCAGCACCCCTGCACGAGCCACCACTGCGTACTGCCACATCTGGTCACCTGCTGTTTTTGTGGAGACTGGCATCCTGAGGTAGAGTGTCACGTCTAGGTACATCTCAGTACGACTGAGGACATCTGTCTGTACATTACCATCTGCAAGCAGTTTCCTGTACCATGGGTTTTGTATATTAAAATTAAGATCATTTTCTACCCCTCTGACAAGCACGCTTGAGTGTGTAAATGAGCGGTTGTGTTTCTAAATATGTTTGAGTAGTAAGTATATCGGCAACTCTGACGTACTTTATAACCTTTCTTGCTCACATTTTAAAGACATACAAAGCTGGTTTGTTGGTATAAAATATACAAGAAAATTTTCCCAAAGCGTCTATGAAAGTTTGTGGGATCAATACAGTGGTTTACGGTGTGACCTGGGAGTCTCTCCTGCCACACCAGGCTGACATGTTTACCATCAGTCTGAGTGAGCATCACTGTAAGTTGAGTATTGAGATGCCTCGATAGGTAATAATACAAACAGGCATCAGTTTAATTTACGTGTATAATATGCTGTTTTTAATATTTCTAATGAAATATTTTCGTTAGTAACTAAAAAGAAAACATTTGAGAATTACAGTATTATTAAATTCGTATTTAGCTATAAAAGAGGACAGGATGTATTCGATAATTTTAAAGTTTCCACGATGGCGGAAACTGAGGTTTTATTGGCTGTCACCAATACTGCTGCATGTTTATGGTGGTTTGGCAGTTCAGATGCATGCTGAGAATTTTACCGAGCTTTGGCACCTGCCGCTGCCAGATCCTGCGTATGCACAGCCAACGTGTGGGCAGCGCTCCCTTGTATTCATTATTTAGACATATTTTGGTAAAGGCATAGACTTGATTTACACACGAAACACAGACATGAGACATACACTGGATATATAGACATAAAAACATGATAAACAGACATAAAATATAGACATGAGACAAACATGAGAAACTTTATCAGACACAGACATGATGCAAAGAGATAATTCAATGATATTTTTATTATTTTAAGCGCAGTGCACAGTGACAAGTTGATAAATAATACATATGTGCAACATTTGGGTATCTTTACTGATGAAATGTTAATCCTACGCATCAAGTTACTACAGTTAAATTCAGCTGAATACAACACTGGAGACAGCAGAAGTAGTTTTAATCCGATCAGTCCATCACTCTCGGTGGGGGTCAGTTAGTCACTACGTCTAGATTATAGGCATGCAGCCAGATCAAATATATGTATATATATATATACTTGAGCAGCAGTGGGTGAAGCAGACGGGGTTGACACCACAGGGGAGGGGTTCCCCACTGGTGGAAGCAGGTCATACTGAACCTTGTCTGCAGTAGGTTATCATGGTGTTGCTGTGATGCCTGAGAGTAAGTTCACCCAGGAGAAAAACGAACCAAGAGTAATAAAGAGAAAGGAATTCCAATTTATTCCATCAACCAATATTTACAGCATGTAGACTGCAATATAGCAACAATAATTACAGCATGTAGCGTTTAATAGAGCAGCAATATAGAGAAGCAATGTCTGCAAATGCCATATAACTCAGAGGAAACTCGCTCTATGTTACTAACACACAACTCAACACAACTCATACAAAACAGACCAGCATGTATGTGTATTCAGTGGCAGTAAACAATATACTGTCTGCAGGTAGTCTGGAGCCAACCTCTCACCCTAACTGGTGACAGCACAAATGTTGGCCCCTACAACTGCACACACTGCGGTATTTAGATGAAGAGATGCCTTAGGCTGTTCCACTTGTGAGGCCACTCACAACCCTCCGCTCACTTGTGAGGCCACTCACAACCCTCCGCCCCCTTGTGAGGCCACTCACAACCCTCCGCTCACTTGTGAGGCCACTCACAACCCTCCGCCCCCTTGTGAGGCCACTCAAAAACCCTCCGCCCACTTGTGAGGCCACTCATAACCCTCCGCCCACTTGTGAGGCCACTCACAACCCTCCGCCCCACTTGTGAGGCCACTCACAACCCTCCGCCCACTTGTGAGGCCACTCACAACCCTCCGCTCACTTGTGAGGCCACTCACAACCCTCCGCCCCCTTGTGAGGCCACTCACACAACCCTCCGCCCACTTGTGAGGCCACTCAAACCTCCGCCCACTTGTGAGGCCACTCACAACCCTCCGCTCACTTGTGAGGCCACTCACAACCCTCCGCCCACTTGTGAGGCCACTCATAACCCTCCGCCCACTTGTGAGGCCACTCACAACCCTCCGCTCACTTGTGAGGCCACTCACAACCTTCCGCCCACTCTGAGGCCACTCACAACCCTCCGCTCACTTGTGAGGCCACTCACAACCCTCCGCCCACTGTGAGGCCATTCACAACCCTCCGCTCACTTGTGAGGCCACTCACAACCCTCCGCTCACTTGAGAGGCCACTCATAACCCTCCGCCCACTGTGAGGCCACTCACAACCTTCCGCTCACTTGTGAGGCCACTCACAACCCTCCGCTCACTTTTGAGGCCACTCACAACCCTGCGCTCACTTGTGAGGCCACTCACAACCCTCCGCTCACTTGTGAGGCCACTCACAACCTTCCGCCCACTCTGAGGCCACTCACAACCCTCCGCTCACTTGTGAGGCCACTCACAACCCTCCGCCCACTGTGAGGCCATTCACAACCCTCCGCTCACTTGTGAGGCCACTCACAACCCTCCGCTCACTTGTGAGGCCACTCATAACCCTCCGCCCACTGTGAGGCCACTCACAACCTTCCGCTCACTTGTGAGGCCACTCACAACCCTCCGCTCACTTTTGAGGCCACTCACAACCCTGCGCTCACTTGTGAGGCCACTCACAACCCTCCGCTCACTTGTGAGGCCACTCACAACCCTCCGCTCACTTGTGAGGCCACTCACAACCCTCCGCTCACTTGTGAGGCCACTCACAACCCTGCGCTCACTTGTGAGGCCACTCACAACCCTCCGCTCACTTGTGAGGCCACTCACAACCTTCCGTTCACTTGTGAGGCCACTCACAACCCTGCGCTCACTTGTGAGGCCACTCACAACCCTCCGCTCACTTGTGAGGCCACTCACAACCTTCCGCTCACTTGTGAGGCCACTCACAACCCTCCGCTCACTTGTGAGGCCACTCACAACCCTGCGCTCACTTGTGAGGCCACTCACAACCCTGCGCTCACTTGTGAGGCCACTCACAACCCTGCGCTCACTTGTGAGGCCACTCACAACCCTCCGCTCACTTGTGAGGCCACTCACAACCCTCCGCTCACTTTTGAGGCCACTCACAACCCTGCGCTCACTTGTGAGGCCACTCACAACCCTCCGCTCACTTGTGAGGCCACTCACAACCTTCCGCTCACTTGTGAGGCCACTCACAACCCTCCGCTCACTTGTGAGGCCACTCACAACCCTGCGCTCACTTGTGAGGCCACTCACAACCCTCCGCTCACTTGTGAGGCCACTCACAACCCTCCGCTCACTTGTGAGGCCACTCACAACCCTCCGCTCACTTGTGAGGCCACTCACAACCCTCCGCTCACTTGTGAGGCCACTCACAACCCTCCGCTCACTTGTGAGGCCACTCACAACCCTCCGCCCACTGTGAAGTGAACTGCGCAAACATGAACAAGTACTCAATAACAGATGTGATTCCTGAATGCCTTTGTTACTGTGTGAAAATGACCTAGCACACGGCTTTAATAAGTAAGCATGAACATAAATTCTAGTTCGTCCATTTTCTGCAAAAGACTTTTAGCTTGAAGCCTGGTAGCAGTTATTATTATTATTATTAAAGATTAGCCGGTATTCTCCCGGCCCGGGCTTTTTCCAAGTGGTGGCCCGGCCTTGGCTCCCTCTTTAGGGAGTGTCTGAGACCTAAGTCTCCCATGGGAGGAGGCACAAGTACCTCCTCATCTTTGGGACCAACTGTCCCCAGGCCTAGCCACAAGCTAGGCCTCTCTGGTCTGCCATCCCCGCCCCAATGGAGCAAATGGGAATGACAGTCTTATGAGCTAAAGGCTCGGGCTCAGGCACCTACCCTACCCTAGAAGGGTTAGGCATGGTATCGATGCTGATAGCAGTCTTCTTATTAACATCAGAGTACAAGTTACTGAGGACCTCAGTCAACTTATCTGTCTCTCTGCTTTCCTGAACGGACAAAGTCAATTCAGAAATGCTAGTGTCGAGTTCTTGGTTTAAGACAATATTATTCTGAAACGGAGTGTGGTTTAGAGACTACAGTGAATTATTACAGCATGTTTAAGAAAGGCTGTGATAGTGTCAAGAAATGTCACACACCTTGGCCGGAGGACTCTTAGATTTGGAGGCTCCAGGTTTCAGGTTAGAGCTGTAAGTTATGGACTGCACAGTTCTTAACTAACAGCATGTCTGATGCACCCGGAGTACAATGCAGTGTACACGGAGTATGTAGTCTACAGAGTACAGATAAGTTTATGAATAAAATACACTTGTGACGTAAACTCCAGCTGCTTCAGTATACCTCTGCTCTAGTACATAAGGTCTGGCTGCATGCCCATACTTCAGGCAGCAGCGACTACCTCCCTCCCTCCCAGTGTGACGCACTCCTTACCTCAACACTTCTACTGTCTCTGGTGTTGCAGTTGGTTGTATTCAACTGAAGATGGTTGGTTTGAAGGCGAAATATTTTTGCAATAAATATACCAAAGTGTTGCCCATGTGTCTTGTTCGTCAAGAAAGATATAAGACAAATGTGTGTCATAGTCATGGAATATTGCATGAAATACAGACACGAGATACAGACACGGGACACAGACACGAGACACAGACACGAGACACAGATACGAGACAGACATGCTAAACAAACGAGAGACCAAAAACACGAAATACTGACACGAGACAGACATAAGACCGAGATATGAGACAGACACGAGACACAGACATAAGACAGAGATATGAGACAGACACGAAACAACAACACGTGACACATATAGGAGACAGGCATAAGACACAGATACAAGACACAGACACGAGACACAAAATACAAGACAGACATGAGACACAGACACAAGACACATACATGAGACACAGAAACAAGACACAGACATAAGACAGACACGAGACACAGACACGAGACAAATACAAGACAGATGTGAGACACAGATTTGAGACACAGAAACAAGACGCAGACACAAGGCACAGGCACGAGACACAGACACGAGACACAGACACAAGACACGGGATACAGACACGAGACACAAATACAAGACAGACGTGAAACACAGACACAAGACACAGACACAAGACACAGACACGAGACACAGATACGAGAAACAGACACGAGACACATACACAAGACACAGACACAGACACAAAATACAAGACAGACATGAGACACAGACACAAGACACAGACATAAGACACATAAACTAGACACAGACACAAGACACAGACACGAGATACAGACACGAGACACAGACACGAGACACAGGATACAGACACGAGACACAAATACAAGACACGCGTGAGACACAAACACAAGACACAGACACGAGTCACAGATACGAGAAACAGACACGAGACACATACACAGGACAACGACACGAGACACATATGTTAGACAAACATGAGACACAGACACGACACAGTTGCAAGACACAGACACGAGACACAGATGCAAGACACAGACACGAGACAAAAAATACAAGACTGACATGAGACACAGACTTGAGACACAGACACAAGATACAAACACAAGACAGACAGACATAGGCACAAGACACAAACATCAGACACAGATACAAGACACAGACTTCAGACAGCACTAGTCACAGACATCAGACAGACACGAGTCACAGACATCAGACACAGATACAAGACATAGAGATCAGACAGACACGAGAAACAGACTCGAGACACAAAATACAGACACGAGACACTAATACAAGCTACAGACACGAGACATAAGATACAGACACGAGACACAGGTACAAGACATAGACACAAGACACAGACACGTGTGCACACGGAGGGCCCGGGTTGGATTCCCGGCGGGGTGGAAACATTTCGACACGCTTCCTTACACCTGTTGTCCTGTTCACCTAGCAGCAAATAGGTACCTGGGTGTTAGTCGACTGGTGTGGGTCGCATCCTGGGGGACAAGATTAAGGACCCCAATGGAAATAAGTTAGACAGTCCTCGATGACGCACTGACTTTCTTGGGTTATCCTGGGTGGCTAACCCTCCGGGGTTAAAAATCCGAACGAAATCTTATCTTATCTTATCTTATATGACACAAGACACAAACACAAGACACGGACAAACAAAGATACGACTCACAGATTCGAGACACAGACATCCGACACTAGACACAAGACACAGACACGAGAAACAGACACGAAACACAGACAGGAGACACAAACACGAGATACACATACATGATACACATATTCACCAGACACACATAAATGACACACACATACACGAGACACATACATGAGACAGACATACATGACACACACATACACGAGACTCACATAAAGACACACATACACGAGACATACCTGAGACAAACATTCACAAGACACACATACACGAGACATACCTGAGACAAACATTCACAAGACACACATACACGAACACACAGAAATGAGACACACATACATGAGACAAACATACATGAGACACACATAAATGAGACACACACGAGACACACATACAGGAGACACATACACGAGACACACATACCCGAGACACACATGCATGAGACACACATACACGAGACACACATACGCGAGACACACATACACAAGACAAACATACACGAGACACACATAAATGAGACACACACACACACACGAGACACACATACATGAGACACATACACGAGACACACATACATGAGACACATATACACGAGACACATACATGAGACACACATATATGAGACACACATACACGAGACACATACATGAGACACACATACACGAGACACGCATACATGAGACACACATACACGAGACACATACATGAGACACATATACATGAGACACACATACATGAGACACACATGAGACACACATACACGAGACACATACATGAGACACACATACACCAGACACAAATACATGAGACACACATACACGAGACACATACATGAGACACACATACATGAGACACACATACACGAGACACACATACATGAGACACACATATACGAGACACACATACATGAGACACACATGCATGAGACGCACATACATGAGACACATATACATGAGACACACATACACGAGACACACATACACGAGACACATATGCATGAGACACACATACACGAGACACACACACACGAGACACACATACACGAGACACACATACACGAGGCACACATACATGAGACACACATACACGAGGCACACATACACGAGACACACATACACGAGTCACACATACACGAGACACGCATACATGAGACACACATACATGAGACACACATACACGAGACACACATACACGAGACATATATACATGAGACACACATACACGAGACACACATACACGAGAAACACATACACGAGTCACACAAACACGAGACACACATACATGAGACACACACACACGAGACACACATACACGAGACACACATACATGAGATACACATACATGAGACACACATAGACTAGACACACATGCACGAGACATGCATGAGACACACCTACACGAGACATACATACATGAGACACACATACGCGAGACACAAATACATGAGACACACATACATGAGACACACATACACGAGACACACATACACGAGACACACATACATGAGACACATATACACGAGACACACATACACGAGACAGACATACATGAGACACACATACATGAGACACACATACACGAGACACATACATGAGACACACATACACGAGACACGCATACATGAGACACACATACACGAGACACATACATGAGACACATATACATGAGACACACATACATGAGACACACATGAGACACACATACACGAGACACATACATGAGACACACATACACCAGACACAAATACATGAGACACACATACACGAGACACATACATGAGACACATATACATGAGACACACATACACGAGACACACATACATGAGACACACATGCATGAGACGCACATACATGAGACACATATACATGAGACACACATACACGAGACACACATACACGAGACACATATGCATGAGACACACATACACGAGACACACACACACGAGACACACATACACGAGTCACACATACACGAGAAACGCATACATGAGACACACATACACGAGACACACATACATGAGACACACATGCATGAGACGCACATACATGAGACACATATACATGAGACACACATACACGAGACACACATACACGAGACACATATGCATGAGACACACATACACGAGACACACACACACGAGACACACATACACGAGGCACACATACATGAGACACACATACACGAGGCACACATACACGAGACACACATACACGAGTCACACATACACGAGACACGCATACATGAGACACACATACATGAGACACACATACACGAGACACACATACACGAGACACATATACATGAGACACACATACACGAGACACACATACACGAGAAACACATACACAAGTCACACATACACGAGACACACATACATGAGACACACACACACGAGCACACACATACACGAGACACAAATACATGAGATACACATACATGAGACACACATAGACTAGACACACATGCACGAGACATGCATGAGACACACCTACACGAGACATACATACATGAGACACACATACATGAGACACACATACACGAGACACACATACACGAGACACACATACACGAGACACACATACATGAGACACACATACACGAGACACACATGCACGAGACATACATGAGACACACATACCTGAGACACACATACGTGAGGCACACATACACGAGACACATACATGAGACATACATACACGAGACATACATACATGAGACACAAATACGCGAGACGCATACATGAGACACACATACATGAGACACACATACACGAGACAGACATACATGAGACACACATTCACGAGACACACATACACGAGACGAACATACACGAGACAGACATATATGAAACACACATGCACGAGACATACATGAGACACATATACACGAGACACACATACGTGAGACACACATACACGAGACACACATGCACGAGACATACATGAGACACACATACACGAGACACATATATGAGACACACATACATGAGACACACATACACGAGACAGACATATATGAAACACACATGCACGAGACATACATGAGACACACATACACGAGACACACATACGTGAGACACACATACACGAGACACACATACGTGAGACACACATACACGAGACACACATGCACGAGACATACATGAGACACACATACACGAGACACACATACGTGAGGCACACATACACGAGACACATACTTGAGTCACACATACATGAGACATGCATATACGAGACACATACATGAGACACACATACATGAGACACACATACACGAGACACACTTACACGAGACATACATACACGAGACACACATACAAGAAACACACATACACGATACACACATACATGAGACACACATACACGAGACACATATACGAGACACACATACATGAGACACTCATACATGAGACACACATACACGAGACACATATACGAGACACACATACATGAGACACTCATACATGAGACACACATACATGAGACACTCATACATGAGACACACATACACGAGACACATATACGAGACACACATACATGAGACACTCATACATGAGACACACATACATGAGACACACATACATGAGACACACATACATGAGACACACACACATACATGAGACACACATACATGAGACATGCATGCATGAGACACACATACACGAAACACACATACACGAGACACACATACATGAGACACACATGCATGAGACACATACGCGAGACACACACATTCATAAGACACACATACATGAGACACACATACATGAGACACACATACACGAGACACACATACATAAGACACACCAAGGACACAAACACGAGACACAGGACACATCGAGGACACAAACACGAGACACACCGAGGACACAAACACGAGACACGAGACACATCGAGGACGCAAGCACGAGACATAACGAGGACACAAACACGAGACACGAGACAGATCGATGACACATAAACGAGACGCGGACACGAGACACACCGAGGGCACAAACACGAGACACTAAACACATCTAGGTCACAAACACGAGACACTCCGAGGACACAAACATGAGACACACCGAGGACACAAACACGGGACACAAGACACACCGAGGACACAAACACAAGACACGAGACACACCGAAGACACAATAACGAGAAACGGACACGAGACATATCGATGACACAAACACGAAACACATCGAGGACACAAACACGAGACACTAGACACCGAGGACACAAACACGAGATACAAGACACATTGAGGACACAAACACGAGACTCACCGACAACACAAGCACGAGACGGACACGAGACACACCGAGTACACAAACACGAGACACAGGACACATCGAGGACACAAACACGAGGCACGAGACACACCGAGGACACAAACACGAGACACGAGACACATCGAGGACGCAAGCACGAGACATAACGAGGACACAAACACGAGACACGAGACAGATCGATGACACATAAACGAGACGCGGACACGAGACACACCGAGGGCACAAACACGAGACACTAAACACATCGAGGTCACAAACACGAGACACACCGAGGACACAAACATGAGACACACCGAGGACACAAACACGAGACACAAGACACACCGAGGACACAAACACAAGACACGAGACACACCGAAGACACAATAACGAGAAACGGACACGAGACATATCGATGACACAAACACGAAACACATCGAGGACACAAACACAAGACACTAGACACCGAGGACACAAACACGAGATACAAGACACTTGAGGACACAAACACGAGACACCCCGAGGACACAAACACGAGACACGAGACACACCGAGGACACAAACAGGAGACACGGACACAAGACACGCCGAAGACACAAACACGAGACACGAGACACACCGAGGACACAAACACAAGACACGAGACACAAGACACATTGAGGACACAAACACGAGACACAAGACACATTGAGGACACAAACACGAGACACAAGACACATTGAGGACACAAACACGAGACACACCGAGGACACAAACACGAGACACGAGACACACTGAGGACACAAACACGAGACACATCGAGGACACAAATACGAGACACGCCGAGGACACAAACACGAGACACGGACATGAGACACACCGATGACATAAACACGAGATACATCGAGGACACAAACACGAGACACACCGAGGGCACAACCACGAGACACACCGAGGACACATCGAGAACACAAACACGAGACACGAGACACACGGCGGACACAAACACAAGACACGAGACACAAGACACATTGAGGACACAAACACTAGACACGCCGAGGACACAAACACGAGACCCAAGACACATTGAGGACACAAACACGAGACACACCGAGGACACAAACACGAGACACGAGACACAAACACGAGACACATCGAGGACACAAATACGAGACACACCGAGGACACAAACACGAGACACGGACACGAGACACACCGAGGACACAGACATGAAACACGGACACGAGACACACCGATGACACAAACACGAGACACATCGAGGACACAAATACGAGACACACCGAGGACGCAAACACGAGACACCGAGGACACAAACACGAGACACGAGACACATTGTGGACACAGACAAGAGACACATCGAGGACACAGACAAGAGACACACCGAGGAAACAAAAACGAGACATGATACACATCGAGGACACAGACAAGAGACACATCGAGGACACAAACAAGAGACACATTGAGAGCACAGACAAGAGACACGCCGAGGACACAAACACGAGACACGAGACACATCGAGGACACAGACAAGAGACACATCGAGGACACAGACAAGAGACACATCGAGGACACAGACAAGAGACACACCGAGGACACAAACACGAGACACATCGAGGACACAGACAAGAGACACATCGAGGACACAGACAAGAGACACACCAAGGACACAAACACGAGACATATCGAGGACACAAACACGAGACACGAGACACATCGAGGACACAGACAAGAGACACATCGAGGACACAGACAAGATACACATCGAGGACACAGACAAGAGACACATCGAGGACACAGGCAAGAGACACATCGAGGACACAGACAAGAGACACATTGAGGACACAGACAAGAGACATATCGAGGACACAGACAAGAGACACATCGAGGACACACACAAGAGACACATCGAGGACACACACAAGAGACACACCGAGGGCACAAACACGAGACGCATCGAGGACACAGACAAGAGACAATCGAGGACACAGACAAGAGACACACCGAGGACACAAACACGAGACACGAGACACATCGAGGACACAGACAAGAGACACATCGAGGACACAGACAAGAGACACACCGAGGGCACAAACACGAGACACGAGACACATCGAGGACACAAACTTCGCTGTTTGACAGTGAAAAATTATTTTAAAAATTTCCCGGAAAACTGTAAGAAAAATATGTTTATTGGTGCCTTGGCCCCATACCTGGCCCCATGCTGGGGGCCCTTGCCTTGTATGAGGGCCCCTGATAAGAATGGAAGAGCCTCTGACAAGCAGTGGGAGGGGGTACTGCAATGCATGGAAGGGTCCAAGCTATGTAGAGAATTCATAGTAGGGCTCCTGTCACACGTGAGAGGGCCCCTGCAATGAATAGGAGGGCCCCTGCAGTGAATAGGAGGGCCCCTGCAGTGAATAGGACGCCCCCTACAGTGAATAGGAGGGCCCCTGCAGTAAATAGGAGGGCCTCTGTAATGAATAGGAGGTCCCCTGCAATCAATAGGAGGGCCCCTGCAGTGATTAGGAGGGCCCCTGCATTCAATAGGAAGGCCCCTACAGCCAACAGGAGGGCACCTGCTGTGAATAGAAGATCCCCTGTCACATAACAGAGGGCACCTGCTAAGCATAGGAGGGCCCCTCAAATAAGGAGGGCCCCAACAATGTATAAGAGGGCCTCTAATATTCATACGAGGGTGCCCCCTGCAATGCATACAAGGGCCCCTGCAATGCAGGGAGCCTGAGCCGTCTTTGCATAAATAATATTTGCTGTGAGGCGCCATTCTTTGCTAGAAGTCGACGACACAGCTGAGATTATTGCTTAGCGCCAGACACATGTAGCTGTTACCACTACTACCACGACCACTACCACTACCACTCCCACTACCACTACTACTGCTACTGCTACCACTGCCACCACGACACTGTTGAGGTTATTACTTAGTGCCAGACATATGTAGCTGTTATCTCTACTACCACGACCAGTACCACTACCATTACTACTGCTACCACTACCACCACTACCACTACCACCACTACCACTACCACCACCATCACCACCACCACTAACACTACCACCACTACTACCACTACCACCACTTCCATTGCTACCACCACTACCATCATTATCACCACTACAATCACTACCACCACTACTACCACTACCACCACTACCACTACCACCACTGCCATCACTACCACTACCACAATGATCATTGCTACTACCACTACTGATACCATCACTATTACCACCACTTCCACGGCTATCACTACTACAACCACTACTGCCACTCCCTCCACCACACTGCTGAGATTATTGCTTAGTACCAGACATAAGTGTGTAGTTGTTATCACCGCTACTACCATTAGTATCACTACTACTACTACTATTACTACTACTACTACTATTACTACCACCACTTCCAATACTACTTCTAATACTACTACCACCACCATCACGACCACAATTACTACCACCACCACTACCACAGCCATCATTATTACTACTACCACTCTACCACCACCGCCACTACTACTACTACTACCATTATCACAACAACTACCACCACGAAAACCACCACCTCCACCACATTGCCACTGTCACCACCACAGCCAAGTAAACCATGACCTAAATAAAACAAGCTGGGAAGATATCCTAAACAACACGGATCCGAACATTTCCCTTGAAAAAATGAACTCTGAGGTTCTTGAGATCTGCTCAAGATACATTCCATTAAGAAAAAGAAAGAAAAAATGTTAACTAGAAAGAGAGAGACATTCCCTATACAGACGAGGGCGAAGAGTCACAGAGCTGCTGAGTGGGGCCAATATATCTGAAATACGAAGGGAGGCACTAGCCAATGAAATTGCAAATATCGAACTTAAACTGAAGAAATCTTATAGGAGACAAGAATCACAGGAAGAACTAAGTCATAAAAGAAATTGAAAAAAAAAATGCTTCTTCTCTTATGCCAAATCTAAGGGAAAAACAACATCCAGTATTGGGCCCGTGCTTAGGTGGGATGGGACATACACAGATGACAGCCAAGAAATGAGTGAGATACTGAAGTCCCAATATGACTCAGTGTTCAGCGAGCCGCTGTCCAGACTAAGGGTCGACACTCGAAATGAATTCCTTATGAACGAAACCCAAAATTTGGTCATCCCAAAAATCTCGGATATTATTCTAACTCCACAAGACTTTGAAGAGGCAATTAATGACATGCCCATGCACTCTGCCCCAGGCCCAGACTCGTGGAACTCCGTGTTCATCAAGAATTGCAAGAAGCCCCTTTCACGTTCCTTCAGCATTTTATGGAGAGGGAGCATGGAGACAGCGGTCATCCCACACACACATACTATAAACAACAGACATACTCCAACTCCACAACACGGGTTTAGAGCAGGTCGCTCCTGCCTGTCCCAGCTACTGGACCACTATGACAAGGTCCTGGATGCTGTAGAGGATAAACAAAATACAGATGTAGTATACACAGACTTTGCAAAAGCATTCGACAAGTGTGACCATGGTGTAATAGCACACAAAATGCATGATAAAGGAATTACGTTAAAAGTTGGTAGACGGATCTACAACTTCCTGACAAATAGAACACAAAGAGTAATAGTAAACAGAGTAAAGTCCCAGGCAGCCATGGTAAAAAGCTCTTTTCCACAAGGCACAGTACTCGCTCCCATTCTATTCCTCATCCTCATTTCTGACATAGACAGAGATGTAAGCCATAGCTCCGTGTCTTCCTTTGCAGATGACACCTGGATCACCATGGCAGTGACCTCCATCGAAGACACTACGACACTCTAAGCGGACATCAACCAAATCTTCGAATGGGGCACTCAAAACAATATGAAGCTCAACTAGAAGAAATTTTAACTACTCAGATATGGGAAACTTGAAGAAATTAAAAAGGTGTCAGGGTATACCACAAATTCTAACCATACAATACAGCGGAAAAGTAATGTGAAGGACCTGGAAGTGATAATGTCAGAAGATCTCGCCTTCAAAGACCACGAAAATATATCTACCTCATCCACTAGGAAAATGATAGGATGGATAATGAGAACCTTCAAAACTAGGGATGCCAAGCCCATGATGATTCTCTTCAAATCGCTTGTGCTTTCTAGGCTGGAATACTGCTGTACACTAACGGCCCCCCTTCAAGGCTGGCGACATTGCAGACCTGGAGAGTGTACAAAGAACTTTCACGGCACACATAAGTACGATAAGGCACCTAAACTACTGGGAACGGTTGAAGGTCCATGATCTGTATTCCCTGGAATGTAGATGAGAGAGATACAAAATAATATACATTTGAAGGCCCTGGAGGGATTGGTACCAAACCTGCACACGAAAATCACTCCCTATGAAAGCAAAAGACTCGGCAGGAGATGCAACATTCCCTCGATGAAAAGCAGGGGCGCCACGAGTACGCTGAGAGACAACACAATAAGTGTCCGGGGCCCAAGACTGTTCAATTGCCTCCCAGCATACTTAAGGGGGATTACCAACAGACCCCTGGTTGTCTTCAAGAAGGCACTGGACAGGCGCCTAAAGTCAGTACCTGACCAACCGCGCTGTGGTTCAAACGTCAGCTTGCGTGCGGCCAGCAGTAACAGCCTGGTTGATCAGACACTGATCCACCATGAGGCCTGGTCTCAGACCGGGCCGCGGGGGCGTTGACCCCCGGAACTCTCTCCAGTTAAACTCCAGGTAAACCACCATGTAAGAGTATGTTACAGTATATTCCGAGTATGTCACATACCCATATAGGTTGCCTCCCAACCAGCGAACCAGGTGTTAAGAGTATAACGAGCAGGACCTTAATTGTTATACCAGTACTCTGGTTCAACCAGCCAATCACAAAGAAGCGCACCAAAGCTGTGAAGCGATGTTGGACGGTCATAAAGCAACTTTGGCAGACTTACCGCCAAGTCTGGTCGAAGACATCTCTTACCGTATCTCTTGTTTTCATTACTTTATTCTACATATTCTGATTGAAGGAAGTATCAGTATTTATTCTCTCTTTTCCCTTTTCCTAGTTCCTGCCTCGGCTATTGTGGTACAACCAGGTGTGCAGGCTACTAGCTACGCCAGTGTTCGTAATACAAGACCACTACTACCACCTTACCACTATCGCAACCAAAACTACTATGACCGCTATTACGCAGTGTATTGTAGAGAATATTGTATAAAAAAACGCCTCATATATAATGTCAGTTTCCGGGATTTGTTCTGAAACCAGACGCGTATTAGTCGTGAAGAGTAGCCGGCCCAAGACAGGACAGGAGCAAGTGAGATGTTTCTGGGGCAGTACAGCAACGGCTGAGAGAAGTCGTCATTTGACGTTGGGGTAAGTAGGTGGGGTGATTTTTTTTTTTGTGTGTGTGTGTGTAAGTTTACATCCTAGGTTATTTTATTGGTTTAAGTGTTCCCATGTTTACCTGTAAGGCTTTAGTGTGCAGAGGCCTGTTTACGTGTTGGGAGAGTACTTGTACAGCCTGCAGGTTCAACAGCCTGCAGATGAGGGAGGGGGTGTCATGGAGCCTCTCTGTTTAAAAGTTTTTATTTTTTTATCATAGTAGCAGTGTGTAGTGAGCTATGTGAGTACTGGTAAATGTTCGTGTGTGTGTTGTGATGTAGTAGTAGTGTGTTGTGTGTGTGTGTTGTTGTTGTGTGTGTTGTGTGTGTGTGTGTGTGTGTGTGTGTGTGAAGGTACAAGCTGGCCCTTGAGTGATTTGCTTTTCTATTTTAGATAATATAAATGCCCTTAGACTAGGCAGGTCATTTATTCTTTAGGAGCAGGACTTTTATTTACACTACGCAGCCAAAAGCGTAACATGGAGGATATTTCAGTACTGAGAAGTTAAAGCTGAATAATAAATATTTACCAATCACTTTTTTTACCAGATTACCAGAATCCCTGCACTTTCTTAACAATTTTGCGTGAGTGGTTTTGAGATTTCTGGTGAAATATTTTGCAACAATTCTAGCCAACCAGAAGTCAAATTTTATCAAATTTCATGTAGTTATGAGAGACTTTAATTAGGAATATTTTTACCAGTCTCTGTCACTCTGAGAGTCAAAGAAAAGTAGAGTGGCTTGACCAGTCTCTCAGGACGATACATGTTTATTTTACCCAGTACCAGAAGGACTGGGATGAGGGTATTCCTCTCCTTTTAGCTGCCGTGCAGGGAAGCACTCTGGAATCATTAATTCATGGGCTAGGTGAGGATGGTGATGCTTCCCCCTCGGTGTTTTTTCTCAGTTTCAGAGTCTGGCTGAGATGAGGTGGACGGCACCAGTGAACCAGCCTGCCAGTCTGACCAGGATGACGTGGGACCATGGGGTGGTACCTGCTGGTGGATGAGGTCTCTGATAAAATGGTATCTACTGGTGGATGAGGTCTCTGATGAAAATAAAACCCACACACCCGATCAGAAAAACGCATATGATTACGTTTATCATCAATCTGAAATGACTAATATCATGAAAGGTAAAGTAGAAGACTTTGAAAAGTGTACTTTTGATGTGGAAAAGCTCGGTGCGTTGGCTCAGCCACCTTAGAATTTTGCACTGGTGCATGAATCCTCATGAGGTAAATGTAGCTGAGCAAATTCAGCAAGTTTTGGGTAGAATAAACTTAATTGAAAAGTGGAATATACAGTTGGGGGGAGAAATGTATATGGTGGAAGAGGTAAAGTTTTTTTTATACTTTCAGTGTACTTAGCGAGTCAGTGGACATTGCCGCTCAAGGGTCTCACACTAGATGACTCAGCATGTTCATTGACTGCCACAAAGTAAATTTGATATCTAAGGCTGAAGGGTTTCCTCTTAGGAATAATTTCATTGATGTACTAGATTCAGATGTTGTGAGTATGAGGAAGGGTTATTTGATCTCCATGACCCAGTGAGCCAGTTATATTTCTATGTTTGAAACTGTACTCTACATGTACTTTAAATTTCTGTATAATTTTTAATATAATGTGAAATTCCTCTACACAGAGTGTTTGCAAAGTGACAATAGTAGTAATGCTCCTGTAATGATTGATTTCAATATTGCACTGCCATTTTCTCTGCAAGAAGACGCCAGTTCTGTTGGTGTTAATGCTGTGTTGTTGGAAAAAGCAGCAAGACAATTACTGCCACTAAACTTTAAAATCGCCAAAGAATTTATGCCACAACAGAAAAGGAGGCTTTTGTTTTGTGTTGATTGTGCAGAAATTTTTGACTATAGTGATCACAGTCTTACATTTCCTTCACGTACCGAGGAACCACACTCAAATTCTCATTTTGGTGATTCGTTATGTGACGGGGATTGTGAATGTGGTTGCTCGTGTATTTTCTCGTGTGAACTGTACATGCTGTAGTGTAGATATTTATCTGCTCTCGTTTTGCAGTGGTTGCAGTAGGTGAGTAGATGGGTTTCTGACCACCTAGTGGAGTGAAGCCGGTGAGCTGGTGGAGGGAGGTGTCAGATTTCCCAAGAGTGAGTGTGTGTTTTTAGTGGTAGTCACATTCTTTTCTTTCGTCTCTGGCATCTTTCACCTTCATTATTCCATTCTTGACAGAGACCGAGTCCTTCGAATGACTCACTGACCAACTCTTTCATCATCAAAATGATCTCGGAAGCTTTCGCATCCAGGACAACATCGTGGAAGTTCATGCTAAGATCCTGCAGCCTCTTTTGAAAACGATCAAATTCGAATGAGAACTTTGTTCCAAAATCCTAGCAAAGTCAGAAAATCGTAACTCAGTACGGTTATACAGTTGCATTGCGTCACGTCTTGTTTCACTGGTCTCATTTTTCATTATCTATCGTGTTTCGCAGGACTTAAAATATCTCCTCAAGTAGTTGTTGACAGACTTCACTACTTCTGTCCTTGCACTCCACCTGGTTTCAGACTTCGACATAACAACCACACGCACGTCATTGTTTAGTTTTTCCCAGCGCTGTGTTGAACGAGAGAAGAACACGTAGAGAGCTTTGATGGTTCCAAAAACATGACCATCATTGTGTCCTTCTTGGCTGCATGTACATCCACCAAGCTGAGTGAATGATTGTCACGATTCACAAACACTGCCAGGTTGTTTTTCTCACTTTTCCTTTGATGTTCACCACTTCTGTGTCCAGCCATCACAGCAGCGATGGCATAGCATTGAGACCGACAGTCTTGTAGCTCAACAAAGCTCTCAGCGTTCTCCTGGCTTATCTGGGTAGACCAGAACATGAGACCACAGTACCTGGCTGTACGTCTGCTTCTCAGTAAACTCTGGCAAACAGTAGATGCCATCATGTAGATGAATTCGTTCTGAAATATAAAATGTGCAGCCTGAATTCATTTCCACATGAGTGTTGTGTTCTTTCATGACAGAATCAAAGATAACCAGTAGTTTCAGTAGGCCGAGGAAATTTCCCACATTGGAGTCATCGTCCAGCTGAAGTGACTGTGTACTCGAACAGCCAGGTTCTGAGTTGCAAGGAATTTTATGCAGTGAAGAATTGTCAAGATATCACTCCTATTCTGTTTTTCCTTCTCAGTCTGTGACTCAAGTTCTGCATCAGTAACTCCTCTGTTTTCAGCTAAATTTCTTTCCATTTCTTTCCACTGTGTGAAGCACTCCTGATGATTCTTAACATTTTCATGAACACTAATCCTTTCAGGTGATTTCCACTGGTTAAATACATTTTCCTGCTCCAGTGAGGACTGTTTGTCTGACCGGGAATAGAGAAGACAACAGACACAAAATGCAGACTTTTTAGAAGGCAAATAGACCAGCCATGAGGGAGTCACTTCCTCACCACCACCATTTTCCAGTTTCCCTTGAACCAAGTTTTCTTCACTGAGCAGTTATTTGTTGGTAGGAAAAGTCCCCCACTGTTCTGGAAATACTTCGAACCAAGCTTTAAAGTTCCTGTTCTAAACACATCAGGCAGAATTGCTTTTCAAGTATCCTTGTCAAACATCAGGAATCCAGTCAGTGTCATGAAGTTCAATCACTTTTGTATGACATTTCGAGACTCTTCGACACCATCCAGTTCACTAGGTTTAATGTCGTCAGGTTTAAACTCGTCAGGTAAAATCTCGTCAATAAACTCAGCACCACCACCACCATCTCTTCTCTCCTGTTATGACTATGTTCTCTCTGGCAGCCTCACTTTTAATCTCGTCTTACTCGGATTTACCTGCTTTGACTTCATCCTCGGCTTGTGACGCATTTGTACTTGATCCACCTTCAGATTCTATCAAACTTGTAGCAGTTGCGGCCGACTCCATGACTGTGTTGAACAACTTCATAAGGAACTTGCTCCACTTCATGGCTTCCTCCGCCTCCAGGTTTCGTCTCTTCTGCCCTTCAGCACCACTTTCCCTTTTCTTTGAGAAGAAACGTTTAATGGTCTTCTTACACACTGCTCTGAAATACTGAAACGACACTTTTAATAAGAACATTAAATTTCACAGATTTTCCACAAAATTTTAGACTACCTTCCTAGTTTGCGCAGGAAAATGATCTGATCTTACCGCCAGTTGGCACTGAACAATAGTACTGTCAGACGTGTCGTCATGTACCTCCCACCACTGTAATTTTTACCTAATAATTTACATAAGTGGTTAACAATCTAGCCATCCTAGATTATTATACTACCCATGATAATCAAAGACAGATCATACATCTCCAAAAAAATAATTTTTCACCATAAGAGGATGACTTGTTTGACTTTAATAAAAACTGCTGAGTGGCGCTCCCCAGCAAGTGGCTCCCAGGGCACGTGCCATACTTGCCATTCCTTAGGTACGCTACAGAGTAGCTAGTATGTAGTGGTGGTGGAGTGTGTGGAGCAGAGCAGCAGAGAGAACAAGCAATGGGAAAGTCATGTGAAGGCAGCAGCAGCAGGGCTTCAAGCACTCCCCATTCAAACTTACAATTACAACTCAGCATGTTTCTATCATGTAAAGTAAAAGGACACAAGTGCAACTAAAGTGCCTTTTTATTGTGGCAACGTTTCGCTCTCCAGGAGCTTTGTCAAGCGAAACGTTGCCACAATAAAATGTCACTTTAGTTGCACTTGTGTCCTTTTACTTTACATATTGCCGGTAATTCTACCAACTTTATTACATATGTTTCCACCAGCAGTGTGAGCCATCAGCGCTGTCTGACCCTAGTGCTTAACTACGTACGCCTGATAATAATAATAATAATAATAATAATAATAATAATAATAATAATAATAATAATAATAATAATAATAATAAATGATAATAATAATAATAATAATAATAATAATAATAATAATAATAAAATAATAATAATAATAATAATAATAATAATAATAATAATAATAATAATAATAATATATACGAATGCTGTAGGGTTTAAGAGTTCTTAATACATATATATTTACACGAAATAAGTCGCTGGGTGGCCAGTGGATACAGTGCTCACAAAGTTAGTTTATTAATACAGTAACAAGTAATACTAGGTAACACATATATGTTTATTTAAACCTAAAGCTCGACAGAGCATCAACAATCACATTACAAGGAGCAGAGTGTCCCGTAGCTCGATTACTAGCGCACTCGGCTCACACACCGACATCCGGAGTTCGAATCTCCTCCGGTACGGCTGAAAAAACATTAGGGACGTGGTTCTATAAGACACCTGGTGTCCCTGTTCAACCATCAGTAAAATGGGTGCCTGGGAGTTAGTAGATTGGCGTGGGTCGCATCCTGGGACAAAATTGACCTAATTTGCCTGAAATGCTAAGAAAAGTAACATGTGGGAGAGTGTCACTGGTTGACGAACTTTGTCACATCTGTATGTAAACACAAAAGTAGGATGAAGTTTAAGTTAGGGCTCAGAACACAAAGGTAGGTTGAAGTTAGGACTTAGAACAACACAAAGGTAGGTTGAAGTTAAGGCTCAGCAAAACACAAAGGTAGATTGAAGTTAGAACCGAGCAGAACAGGAGCCGAAGGCAACAGATGCTTCATCATAGAGAACTACAAGTCACAAGTATGAGTCCTCTAGATAGGCACCTTGTTACTAGTGTCCTTGGTGACAGAAGCTGCAATATGAGATAAGCCAAGTCAGAAACAGTAATAACCTACCTTGCCAAGAAATTTCTGGACTCCGTTCCCATCTTTAGCAACAGAAAAATTAGAAATGGTAACAACCTTGGCGTTTGGGAGCAAACTCACCTTGACTAATGCCAAAACTAAGGTAGTTCATTTTAGTTTGTTCAGAGACACACTTAACAAAGTTGTTAAACAAGTTTTAGTATTAAAATCTCTCAGAGGTGCTGTTCCCATGACTCACAATATTCCACAAAATTAAGTATTGTCGGTAATACTACCGACCTTAATACATTCCACAAAATCTCTGAGACGAGAAGGCTGCGTTGCGCGTCCCAAACGGTGTGACAAGACACTTGAATAGTTTATCTTGTACAGTGATATCCTGGCTGAAGGTCTGAACAGCTGATATGCACAACTCCGAACACACAGTCAATGAGGTCATGGATGCATGGGAGGGAGTGTCCATCATGTCAAGTAAATGTATTCAGCTTATGATAAATAATCAGTACACATTCAGAATGTTCCGTCGGATTTTGGCCCATTTATACAGGGTGAAATCCTATCAACTTGTCTTGGAAGAAATTAACATCTGTCTTAAGTGTTTAGTTTCATAATCTCATCATGTAAGACACTAATGCTGCATGCACCTCGGACATCAACACTGTACTCCAAAAGTACAACATTCAGCAACATCGCTAAACATTCATGAAATTCCTAGTATCGTGTGTTGAATGTTACAAGCTCTTATCTGTTTCAAGGTTACCTGGAAAATTGTTTTGTGATTGTAACATCACAGAATTTTCAATACGTACGCCTATAGACGTCAGGCAGAGAGACATGGCTTTCTTTTATCACAGCAATGACAGGCACAAGGTTAGCGTAGTTTGCCTTCAGTTGACTAATGTGGTACAAATGCTCTGATTTTCTATGCCCCGGTATGTATTTTAAGCAATTTACACCACTGAGCTGTTTCAGTTCTTCCAGAGGACCATCAAATCTGGCTTAAAGAGCATGACCTAGTAATAATTTCTGAGCCACCACTTTACACCTGCTGTGAGTGCGAGGTACAGCATGGTTATCATACTGATGCTTCATGCTGTGAGTGCGAGGTACAGCATGGTTATCATACTGATGTTTCATGCTGTGAGTGCGAGGTACAGCATGGTTATCATACTGATGTTTCATGCTGTGAGTGCGAGGTACAGCATGGTTATTATACTGATGTTTCATGCTGTGAGTGCGAGGTACAGCATGGTTATCATACTGATGTTTCATGCTGTGAGTGCGACGTACAGCATGGTTATCATACTGATGTTTCATGCTGTGAGTGCGAGGTACAGCATGGTTATCATACTGATGCTTCATGCTGTGAGTGCGAGGTACAGCATGGTTATCATACTGATGCTTCATGCTGTGAGTGCGAGGTACAGCATGGTTATCATACTGATGTTTCATTCTTCCTTGAGCTTCAGGTACATTTTTAGCCAGAATGACTCTTGCAGTTTTCAAATGTTGTTTCAGAGTTCAAGATTTGGCGCTCTCTGATGAAGTCTTTTTCAGTTCACACATCTTTTAATACCAGGCAGAGATAACAGGGAAGGCACTACAATGGATCAGGAATACCTGTCAGGAAGACAGCAGCGAGTCATGGCATGAGGCCAGGTGTCAGAGTGGGCTCCTGTAACGACTGGGGTTCCACTAGGATCAGTTCTAGGACCAATGCTGTTTCTGGTATTTGTGAACGACAAGACGGAAGAAATAGACTCCGAAATGTCCCTGTTTGCAGATGATGTGAAGTTGATGAGAAGAATTCAATCGGACGAGGACCAGGCAGAACTACAAAGAGATCTGGACAGGCTGCAGACCTGGTCCAGCAATTTGCTCCTGGAGTTCAACCCCACGAAGTGCAAAGTCATGAAGATTGGGGAAAGGCAAAGAAGACCGCAGACGGAGTACAGTCCAGGGGGCCAGAGACTACAAATCTTACTCAAGGAAAAAGATCTTGGGGTGAGTATAACACCAGCCAGAGACTACAAACCTTACTCAAGGAAAAAGATCTTGGGGTGAGTATAACACCAGGCACATCTCCTGAGGCGCACATCAATCAAATAACTGCTGCAGCATATGGGCTCCTAGCAAACCTCAGAATAGCATATTGGAATTTGCGGCACCAGTTTGGAACCCACATCTAGCCAAGCACGTAAAGAAACTAGAGAAAGTGCAAAGGTTTACAACAAGACTAGTCCCGGGGCTAGGGGGTATGTCCTACGAGGAGAGGTTAAGGGAAATAGACCTGGCGACACTGGAGGACAGGAGAGATAGGGGGGACATGATAATGACATATAAAATACTGAGAGGAATTGACAAGGTGGACAGAGACAGAATGTTCCAGCGATGGGACACAGCAACAAGGGGACACAGTTGGAAGTTGAAGACACAGATGAATCACAGGGATGTTAGGAAGTATTTCTTCAGTCACAAAGTACTCAGGAAGTGGAATAGTTAGAGAAGCGATGTAGTGGAGGCAGGATCCATTCACAGCTTTAAGCAGAGGTATGATAAAGCTAAGGGTGCAGGGAGAGTGACCCAGTAGCGGCCAGTGAAGAGGCGGGGTCAGGAGCTGTGATTCGACCCCTGTAACCACAACTAGGTGAGTACAGCAAGCAGACAACGAACCTGGTGTTCGAAAATCATCTCGAAAGGGCTAGACACTAATGTTTCGTTTACTCTTAGCTTCTCTAAGAGCAAACAGTAATAAAAGATCTCTTTATCCCAGTTTCTAGAAAGATCATCACAGTAATTCATCAGGAGCTTTAATGACATGATATCTCTAAACCTCCTTGAGTTTGTGGGTGATAACTTCTTGAAAACTCAGATATAATTCCTAGGTGGGGATCAGAGATTAAATTATATCACTAATCCGACTGAATATCTCATGGGAGAAATGTTTTGTTAGTGATAGAACTATGGCTCGGTAATTAATGGGTGCCATAGAAATTGCTAAGGTTGTAAAGCACTGATGTATCCATTAATGTGAATAGACATTGGCCTCACAACTTAATTCTCAATAGAGGATAAATACTGTATATTATAAGCCATGAAAATGTCTCACTCAAAGCTGGAATGTATAAGCAGAGGTGGTAGTGGTGAGTGTGTGGTCCGGCTAATGTCTCACTCAAACCTGGAATGTATAAGCAGAGGTGGTAGTGGTGAGTGTGTGGGCCGGCTAATGTCTCACTCAAACCTGGAATGTATAAGCAGAGGTGGTAGTGGTGAGTGTGTGGGCGCTAATGTCTCACTCAAACCTGGAATGTATAAGCAGAGGTGGTAGTGATGTGTGTGCCGGCTAATGTCTCACTCAAACCTGGAATGTATAAGCAGAGGTGGTAGTGGTGAGTGTGTAGGCCGGCTAATGTCTCACTCAAAGCTGGAATGTACAAGCAGAGGTGGTAGTGGTGAGTGTGTAGGCCGGCTAATGTCTCACTCAAACCTGGAATGTATAAGCAGAGGTGGTAGTGGTGAGTGTGTGGGCCGGCTAATGTCTCACTCAAACCTGGAATGTATAAGCAGAGGTGGTAGTGGTGAGTGTGTGGTCCGGCTAATGTCTCACTCAAACCTGGAATGTACAAGCAGAGGTGGTAGTGGTGAGTGTGTGGGCCGGCTAATGTCTCACTCAAACCTGGAATGTATAAGCAGAGGTGGTAGTGGTGAGTGTGTGGGCCGGCTAATGTCTCACTCAAACCTGGAATGTATAAGCAGAGGTGGTAGTGGTGAGTGTGTGGGCCGGCTAATGTCTCACTCAAACCTGGAATGTACAAGCAGAGGTGGTAGTGGTGAGTGTGTGGTCCGGCTAATGTCTCACTCAAACCTGGAATGTACAAGCAGAGGTGGTAGTGGTGAGTGTGTGGGCCGGCTAATGTCTCACTCAAACCTGGAATGTACAAGCAGAGGTGGTAGTGGTGAGTGTGTGGTCCGGCTAATCACCTGACAGATGTGACAACACCTCAAATATTCTGTGACAGCATCTTTCATCTGAGGCCACCTGAACTACTTAGCGAGTTTGCATAGTGTTTTCCTAACAGTGAAATGTCCTAATAAATGACTGTAGTGAATAACTTCAATATCCTGCTAAGGAAATGAGTCTGGCAAGCTGCATGATGCTTGATCATTGTGTTGACTGAAAAAGCACCTGACATTTTTACTGATATACCCAGCCTTGTAGCTTGTGTTAATGTGAATTTTATGGAGAGGAATTTTAATCACAGCTTCACCATACTGTAATGGTGGATCTATCTTAGTGCAAGTAATATATTTCTCTTAATAAGGTGAGATATCTGTGTCAGGAAAAGCTATGATGGCTCTCAACTCTGAATCGTTCGGACCACATTTTCATTTAGACAGGTAAAATCTCATGATTTTTTAAACTTGACCAACAGGTAACTTTCCTGATTCTAGTCGTCTAGATTGATTGTCAACCTGAGATGAATCAACCCTGTGAAATTTCAGCTATTGGCGAGTAGCCAAACTCGCGGAACGTCCTTGTTGCACGGGGAAGTATGATTGAGGGGACCTGATAGGCCAGCCGCCACATGACCCCCTCCCCCTCGTATCTCTTTCTGGGAGAGTGAAGCAATATTCTCTGGCATTTTTTCATGGGAATAAGTGCATTTAATGTTCAGTTTTATTTACATACTTTATCTTCTTCAGACCCCTTATGAAGATTAATTACTGGGATACTGTTAGTGTCTTCCTGTGTAAAAACTGAGAGAAAATAATTATTTAAAATCGAGCACATTTCGTGTGTTCAAGTCTGGACCCGTTCCGTAAACTGTCAGTGCCTGTGTGACCAGTTTAAAGTACTAGTCTGATTATTGAATACATCAAAATATCTAAATCACTGTCAGTGAACATGAACAGTGTTGAAGCAGCTTACTGAATGTTTATGGGTGAGTTTGTACACGCTGGTGATGATTACCAGACTGTGAGGTTGTACACGCTGGTGATGATTACCAGACTGTGAGGTTGTACACGCTGGTGATGATTACCAGACTGTGAGGTTGTACACGCTGGTGATGATTACCAGACTGTGAGGTTGTACACGCTGGTGATGATTACCAGACTGTGAGGTTGTACACGTTGGTGATGATTACCAGACTGTGAGGTTGTACACGCTGGTGATGACTGGCAAACTGTGAGGTCGTACACGCTGGTGTGGACTGGCAGACTGTTGCAGAGGTGTGAGCTTTGCTCACACCTCTGCAACACAATTGTCTTCAAAGATTTGTTAAGTAATACCATGAATTAAGGAAAGATCCCAGACTTCACCTTACGAAACAAAACAAATACGATAGTAATTATGGACAAGGTAGATTATAGGGGGAAAATAAACATGATATTCCGAGACAGGGAAACTCAGGCGCCTTTTCATAACTATTCTCATGTGCATAACTGCTTGTCAATATCTCTGAACTTCTAAAGTATTCAGTTTCTTCGGTCAGAGTATCAAGAAAATGTTTCCCTTGCACAGACATAAGGAATTATGAATATATATACTTATTTTACGCCTGGTCAACTTATGCGTTACTTAGAGCCGATATCACTTAATATTATATTGCAAACTTGCTTATTACTAGCTAAAATAAGCAAGTCTGACTGTATAATATTATCTGTGGCCTCATATGAGTTACCAAATGGAATTATGTAAATTTATGTACAGAGTAGAATTAGGTTAGGTGTAACAGTGCCATATGTGAAGCACTTGGTAACAGCCAGTTTCTGATTAACGCGCTCACCCTCTTAGTGACCTACCTTATGTCAGGTCACCCTCTTAGTGACCTACCTTATGTCAGGTCACCCTCTTAGTGACCTACCTTATGTCAGGTCACCCTCTTAGTGACCTACCTTAGGTCACCCTCTTAGTGACCTACCTTATGTCAGGTCACCCTCTTAGTGACCTACCTTATGTCAGGTCACCCTCTTAGTGACCTACCTTATGTCAGGTCACCCTCTTAGTGACTTACCTTATGTCAGGTCACCCTCTTAGTGACCTACCTTATGTCAGGTCACCCTCTTAGTGACCTACCTTAGGTCACCCTCTTAGTGACCTACCTTATGTCAGGTCACCCTCTTAGTGACCTACCTTATGTCAGGTCACCCTCTTAGTGACCTACCTTATGTCAGGTCACCCTCTTAGTGACCTACCTTATGTCAGGTCACCCTCTTAGTGACCTACCTTATGTCAGGTCACCCTCTTAGTGACCTACCTTATGTCAGGTCACCCTCTTAGTGACCTACCTTAGGTCACCCTCTTAGTGACCTACCTTATGTCAAGTCACCCTCTTAGTGACCTACCTTATGTCAGGTCACCCTCTTAGTGACCTACCTTATGTCAGGTCACCCTCTTAGTGACCTACCTTATGTCAGGTCACCCTCTTAGTGACCCACCTTATGTCAGGTCACCCTCTTAGTGACCTACCTTATGTCAGGTCACCCCACCCCCACTACAGTAGCAGCCGATCTACAACTCAAGGTGCATTGTCTGGAAGTCCTCTGTTGTTACAGAGCCATATTCCCTTAGATTATATTTAAGGTGCTCGTGGGGGACTTATCTGTATATTACGTCAAATGTCAACTATCTGATATATTCACCGGTGATCTGAAAACCTCCGGGTAATAACTAGTAACTTTATTCGTGTGACTGGAAGTGAAACCTTAAGTTCCTGTACATAGTTATTTGTAAATATAATTGCTCACTCGTAAGATACGAGAGGAAAGATTAATATTTTATTATTGATATGTTCTAAGGAACAATATATTAAAGACCATAAATTTTTACTTGTGATGTTTTGACTATGAAAGTAGTTAGAACTTAATCAACTTACTGTACCTCGACATCCTGAAAAGTGAAACGATTGTAGATGAATGGTTCACAGAACCGACACGTTGATAAATTAGACACATGTGCAACTCTTGGGTATCTTTATTAAGGAAATGTTTCGCTACACAGTGGCTTCATCAGTCCATACACAGGAGAAACTTGAAGAACAGGAGGAGAATGAGGTTGAGGGAATGAGGGACTGATTACCTCATTCTCCTCCTGTTCTTCAAGTTTCTCCTGTGTATGGACTGATGAAGCCACTGAGTGGCGAAACGTTTCCTTGATAAAGATACCCAAAAGTTGCACATGTGTTTAATTTATCCAAGTGAAACGAACAACAAGAGGGCAATAATTAGTAATCATTAATTATTATATTCGTTTATTAAGTGTTGATATTCAAGATATATTGTTCCAAACTATTTTAATTGAAATAGAACTGCTGATCATTTGAAAATTCCCCATTTTCTTTGATCAAGGAAAGCAGACACATGTACGTAACAATAATATAGTGTGTACAAGACCGAGCTCTAATTCTTTACCTCCAAAAATTACTTGATATTTCTTAACACCAACTACTGTGTGTGTCTGGGATAAAATCTCCCACACCTTGGATCAATGTGATTGAGAGGCTCGCATTGTTACAATGCAGATCAGTTTTAAGGAATTATCCCGCCAGAGAATACTTGATCATCGTAATAATTTCCGTCTAGCATCTAACCTGTGACCGGCTTGTAACACATGTGTTAATATTCTTCAGCTCAAAGAGCAGAACTTCCTGACAAAACTTAGAAAAGTTAAATTAACAAAAGGTGCCTAGGGAAAATATTTATGTTCAAATTGAACATTTTTGGAACTGCAATGTATACAAAAAACTCTTCTAAAAATTAAAAAGAAAATATTGTTGGCCATTATAAATATATGTACAATACTAACTGGACCTTCAGAGAATTTAAAAACACAAGAGAATGTGTAATAATTATAATGTGAACCAAAGACCACTTACAACAAGTACCTAATGATCTTACAACTTTAACAAGTGAAAGAGTAGGAATATAATGTAGCAGTGATCAATACAGCAGTGATCAACACAACAGTGATCAACACAGCAGTGATCAACACAGCAGTGATCAACACAACAGTGATCAACACAACAGTGGTCAACACAACAGCGATCAACACAACAGTGATCAACACAGCAGCGATCAACACAACAGTGATCAACACAGCAGCGATCAACACAACAGTGATCAACACAACAGTGATCAACACAACAGCGATCAACACAACAGTGGTCAACACAACAGCGATCAACACAACAGTGATCAACACAGCAGCGATCAACACAACAGTGATCAACACAGCAGTGATCAACACAGCAGCGATCAACATAGAGATCAACACGGCAGCGATCAACACAACATCGATCAACACAGCAGCGATCAACACAGCAGTGATCAACACAGCAGTGATAAACACAACAGTGATCAATACAGCAGTGATCAATACAGCAGTGATCAATACAGCAGTGATCAATACAGCAGTGATCAATACAGCAGTGATCAACACAGCAGTGATCAATACAGCAGTGATCAATACAGCAGTGATCAATACAGCAGTGATCAATACAACAGTGATCAATACAGCAGTGATCAATACAGCAGTGATCAATACAGCAGTGATCAATACAGCAGTGATCAATACAACAGTGATCAATACAGCAGTGATCAATACAGCAGTGATCAATACAGCAGTGATCAATACAACAGTGATCAATACAGCAGTGATCAATACAACAGTGATCAATACAGCAGTGATCAATACAGCAGTGATCAATACAGCAGTGATCAATACAGCAGTGATCAATACAACAGTGATCAATACAGCAGTGATCAATACAGCAGTGATCAATACAACAGTGATCAATACAGCAGTGATCAATACAGCAGTGATCAATACAGCAGTGATCAATACAACAGTGATCAATACAGCAGTGATCAACACAGCAGTGATCAACACAGCAGTGATCAACACAGCAGCGATCAACATAGAGATCAACACAGCAGCGATCAACATAGCATCGATCAACACAGCAGCGATCAACACAGCAGTGATCAATACAGCAGTGATCAATACAGCAGTGATCAACACAGCAGTGATCAACACAGCAGTGATCAACACAGCAGTGATCAACACAGCAGCGATCAACACAGCAGCGATCAACATAGAGATCAACACGGCAGCGATCAACATAGCATCGATCAACACAGCAGCGATCAACACAGCAGTGATCAACACAGCAGTGATAAACACAACAGTGATCAACACAGCAGTTGTCAACGCAGCAGTGTTAAACACAACAGTTATCAACACAGCAGTGATCAACGCAGAAGAAATCAACACATCAGTTGTCAACACAGCCGTGATCAACACAATAGTGATCAACATAGCAGTGATCAACGAAAAAGTGATTAACAAAGCAGTGATCAACACAGCAGTGATCAACGCAGCATTGATCAACACGGCAGTGATCAACACAGCAGTGATCAACACAGCATTGATCAACAAAGCAGTGATCAACACAGCATTAATCAACAAAGCAGTGATCAACACAGCAGTGATCAACACAGCAGTAACCAACACACTGTGATCAACACAGCAGTGATGAACACAACAGTGATGAACACAGCAGTGATCAACACAGCAGCGATCAACATAGCAGAGATCAACACAGCACCGATCATCACAGCAGTGATCAACACAGCAGTGTTCAACACAACAGTTATCAACGCAAGTGATCAACAATGCAGTGATCAACGCACGTGATCAACAATGCAGTGATCAACACAGCAGTGATCAACACAGCAGTGATCAACGCAAGAGTGATCAACACAGAAGTTGTCAGCACAACAGTGATCAACGAAACAGTGGTCAACACAGCAGTGATCAACACAACAGTGATCAACACAACAGTGATCAACGCAGCAGTGATCAATAAAGCAGTGATTCATCACAGCAGCTATCAACACAGGATTGAACAACACAGCAGTAATCAACACACTGTGAACACTGTGAACAACAGAGCAGGGAGGAACACAACCGTGATCAACACACCAGTGAGCAAAACACTGATCAACACAAAAGTGATTAACGCACCAGTCATCAACACATCAGCGATTAACACAGCAGTGATCAACGCAGCAATGGTCAACACAAGTGATCAACATTGCAGTGATCAACACAGCAGTACTCAACACACTGTGATCAACACAGCAAGGATGAGCACAAGAGTGATCACAGCAATGATCAACAAAACAGTGATAAAGACAATAGTGATCAACACAACAGTGATCAACACAACAGTGATCAACATAGCAGTGATCAACACAGTGATCAACACACTGTGATCAACACAGTGATCAACACAATAGTGATCACAACAATGTGATCAATACAACAGTCATCAACACAGCAGTGATCAACACAGTGATCAATACAGCAGTGAGCAACACAGCAATGATCAACACAACAGTGATAAAGACAATAGTGATCAACACAACAGTGATAAAGACAATAGTGATCAACACAGCAGTGATCAACACAAAAATGATCAACACAGCGAGTGATCAACACAGTTATCAACACACTGTGATAAACAAAACAGTGATCAACACAGCAGTGATCAACACAGTGATCAACACACTGTGATCAACACAACAGTCATCAACACAACAGTCATCAATACAATAGTGATTACAACACTGTGATCAATACAGCAGTGATCAACACAGCAGTGATCAACACAACAGTAATCAGCACAGCAGTGATCAACACAAATCATCAACACAGCAGTGATCAACACAGTAGTAATCAACACAACAGTGATCAACACAAATCATCAACACAGCAGTGATCAACACAGTAGTAATCAACACAGTAGTAATCAACGCGACTGTGATCAACGCAGCAGTGATCAATGCAGCAGTTATCAACACAACAGTGACCAACAATCAACAAAGCAGTGATCGACACAACAGTGATCAACGCAGCATTGATCAACACGACAGTGATCAACATAGCAGTGATCAACACAGAATTGATCAACACAGCAAGGATGAACACAATAGTGATCAACACAGCAGTGAGCAACACAGCAATGATCAAGACAAGAGTGATGAAGACACTAGAGATCAACACACTGCGATAAAGACAAGACTGATCAACCTAAGAGTGATCAACACAGCAGTGGTCAATACACTGTGATAAACACAACAGTGACCAACACAGTAGTGATCAACACAATAGTGATCAACACAGCAGTGATCAACACAACAGTGATCAACGCAACAATGATCAACATAACAGTGATCAACACGGCACTGATCAACACAACAGTGATCAACACAATTGATCAACACACTGTTTTCAACACACCATTGATCAACACAACAGTGATCAACACAGCAGTGATCAACCCAAGTGATCAACACAACAGAGATCAATAAATCAGTGATCAACGCAGCAGTTATCAACACAGCAGTAATCAACACTGTGATCAACACAGGAGGGATAAACACAACCGTGATCAACACAGCAGTGAGCAACACAACAATGATCAACACAACAGTGATTAACACAGACGAGATCAACACAAGAGTGAATAATACAACAGTGATCAACACAAAAGTGATCAACACAGCAGTAATCAACACAACAGTGATCAACACAACAGTGATCAACATAGCAGTGATCAACACAGTGATCAACACACTGTGATCAACACAGTGATCAACACAATAGTGATCACAACAATGTGATCAATACAACAGTCATCAACACAGCAGTGATCAACACAGTGATCAATACAGCAGTGAGCAACACAGCAATGATCAACACAACAGTGATAAAGACAATAGTGATCAACACAACAGTGATAAAGACAATAGTGATCAACACAGCAGTGATCAACACAAAAATGATCAACACAGCGAGTGATCAACACAGTTATCAACACACTGTGATAAACAAAACAGTGATCAACACAGCAGTGATCAACACAGTGATCAACACACTGTGATCAACACAACAGTCATCAACACAACAGTCATCAATACAATAGTGATTACAACACTGTGATCAATACAGCAGTGATCAACACAACAGTAATCAGCACAGCAGTGATCAACACAAATCATCAACACAGCAGTGATCAACACAGTAGTAATCAACACAACAGTGATCAACACAAATCATCAACACAGCAGTGATCAACACAGTAGTAATCAACACAGTAGTAATCAACGCGACTGTGATCAACGCAGCAGTGATCAATGCAGCAGTTATCAACACAACAGTGACCAACACAGTGATCAACACACTGTGATCAACACAGTGATCAACACAATAGTGATCACAACAATGTGATCAATACAACAGTCATCAACACAGCAGTGATCAACACAGTGATCAATACAGCAGTGAGCAACACAGCAATGATCAACACAACAGTGATAAAGACAATAGTGATCAACACAACAGTGATCAACACAACAGTGATCAACATAGCAGTGATCAACACAGTGATCAACACACTGTGATCAACACAGTGATCAACACAATAGTGATCACAACAATGTGATCAATACAACAGTCATCAACACAGCAGTGATCAACACAGTGATCAATACAGCAGTGAGCAACACAGCAATGATCAACACAACAGTGATAAAGACAATAGTGATCAACACAACAGTGATAAAGACAATAGTGATCAACACAGCAGTGATCAACACAAAAATGATCAACACAGCGAGTGATCAACACAGTTATCAACACACTGTGATAAACAAAACAGTGATCAACACAGCAGTGATCAACACAGTGATCAACACACTGTGATCAACACAACAGTCATCAACACAACAGTCATCAATACAATAGTGATTACAACACTGTGATCAATACAGCAGTGATCAACACAACAGTAATCAGCACAGCAGTGATCAACACAAATCATCAACACAGCAGTGATCAACACAGTAGTAATCAACACAACAGTGATCAACACAAATCATCAACACAGCAGTGATCAACACAGTAGTAATCAACACAGTAGTAATCAACGCGACTGTGATCAACGCAGCAGTGATCAATGCAGCAGTTATCAACACAACAGTGACCAACAATCAACAAAGCAGTGATCGACACAACAGTGATCAACGCAGCATTGATCAACACGACAGTGATCAACATAGCAGTGATCAACACAGAATTGATCAACACAGCAAGGATGAACACAATAGTGATCAACACAGCAGTGAGCAACACAGCAATGATCAAGACAAGAGTGATGAAGACACTAGAGATCAACACACTGCGATAAAGACAAGACTGATCAACCTAAGAGTGATCAACACAGCAGTGGTCAATACACTGTGATAAACACAACAGTGACCAACACAGTAGTGATCAACACAATAGTGATCAACACAGCAGTGATCAACACAACAGTGATCAACGCAACAATGATCAACATAACAGTGATCAACACGGCAGTGATCAACACAACAGTGATCAACACAATTGATCAACACACTGTTTTCAACACACCATTGATCAACACAACAGTGATCAACACAGCAGTGATCAACCCAAGTGATCAACACAACAGAGATCAATAAATCAGTGATCAACGCAGCAGTTATCAACACAGCAGTAATCAACACTGTGATCAACACAGGAGGGATAAACACAACCGTGATCAACACAGCAGTGATCAACACAACAATGATCAACACAACAGTGATTAACACAGACGAGATCAACACAAGAGTGAATAATACAACAGTGATCAACACAAAAGTGATCAACACAGCAGTAATCAACACAACAGTGATCAACACAGTAGTGATCAACGTAACAGTGATCAACACAACAGTGATCAACATAACATTGATCAACACAGCAGTGATCAACACAAAAGTGATCAACACAACAGTGATCAATGCAGCAGTAATGAACGCAGCAGTGTTCAACACAACAGTGATGAACATAATAGTGATCAACACAGCAGTGATCAACACAGTAGTGATCAACGTAACAGTGATCAACACAACAGTGATCAATGCAGCAGTAATGAACGCAGCAGTGTTCAACACAACAGTGATGAACATAATAGTGATCAACACAGCAGTGATCAACAAAACAGTGGTCAATACAACAGTGGTCTACACAACAGTGATCAGCACACTGTGATAAGCACAGCAGTGATTATCGTAACGGTCATCAACACAACAGTGATCAACACACTGTGATAAATACAGCAATTTTCAGCACAATAGTGATCAATACAGCAGTGATCAACACAACAGTGATCAACGCAACAGTGATGAGCACAACAGTGATTAGCACACTGTGATAAACACAACAGTGATCAACGTAACGGTCATCAACACAACAATATTCAACACATCAGTCAACACAGCTGTGATCAACACAGCAGTGATCAACACACTGTGATCAACAGAGCAGTAATCAACACAAGTGATCAACACAGCAGTGATTAACACAGGAGCTATCAACACAACAGTGATCAACACGGCAGTGATCAACACAAGTGATCAACACAACAGTGATCAACACGGCAGTGATCAACACAAGTGATCAACACAACAGTGATCAACACAACAGTGAGCAAGGAGAGAGAGAGAGAGAGAGAGAGAGAGAGAGAGAGAGAGAGAGAGAGAGAGAGAGAGAGAGAGAGAGAGAGAGAGCAATATTTTTTTATTTAACTGTTAACAACAATTTGTGTTCCAAAGTGTCCCACAATCCTTCCCAGTTACTTATTCTTATTTCAACAAGTTGCAGAACCCGACTGCAATAATACACACATAACAGTTTGATACGGATTAAAAATAAGTAAAAAAAAGAAAAAACTCTAATTCTAATAAATAAACCTATGGGAACTGTGCCCCCCCCCCCCAGAAAAAGACGCCATAGTTATTGAATACATATTTTCTATTTCATCTAATATTATATTGCTGATGTTTTCGTTAAAAGCTAAAGCAAAAATATTTTTGTAGATGAATGGTTCAGAGAACCGACATGTTGATAAATTAGACACATGTGCAACTCTTGGGTATCTTTATTGAGGAAACGTTTCGCCACACAGTGGCTTCATCAGTCCATACAAAGGAGAATCTTGAAGAACAGGAGGAGAATGACCACATCGACTCAAGGTTGAGGGACTGATTACCTCATTCTCCTCCTGTTCTTCAAGATTCTCCTTTGTATGGACTGATGAAGCCACTGTGTGGCGAAACGTTTCCTCAATAAAGATACCCAAGAGTTGCACATGTGTCTAATTTATCAAAAATATTTTTCTTTATATTATTTGTTTTATATATTTACTTAACTTATGAAGGCAGGATGTTACAATTGCTCTACACTCTCTGTTTGTGGAAAGGAGTTTTGATTGTCTACACATGCTGCAAACTACCTCCTTGCTTGTTTGAGTGCTGGGTGTGTGGTAAGCCGGTAGAAGTCACCCGACGTTTCATCTGGAGGACCAACCTCTCTCTCTCTCTCTCTCTCTCTCACACACAGCACCTCAGAGAAGCAACATTTCTTGGATGTGTCCGGAATAATGCTGTTCTCCTCACCTCGTGTTATTTAGACTATAGAGTACATATCCGTTGGTGAGCTAGAATATATATCTCATAATTCTGTGCATCTCTGTTTACAGATCATTATTTAGACTAAGTAATTTCATGTTTTCTAAGGTTGTGTCACGAGACACTCACTATATCTCTGGTCTTGAGTTAAACTCTTTATCTATCTTGTTCTGGCATCTACACACTGTCGACGTCAGGATTTGGAAAATGCTGAGCTTAGCTTCTGTAATAAGGGAGTTTTTGTCTTATATAGAGAACTTACCGATGGTCCTCCATTAGGGGCGATTTTTGGTCTCCTTCCTTGCCTGACACTGTCTTGTTCACAGTTGCTTCATCCATTATTGCAGTTTGGCAAATTGTTCATTCACCTGTTAAAGCAAGTTGTTATATTGCCTATATGGGTCAGAAGTTAACTTTTCCAGGGAATTATTGTGTCAGCAACATGTTAAGGCGAGTCCAACCGAGCACACACACACTCATACTTACACGCATATATATTACTGTCGTACTTATGAGTATTTCATAACAGCTTCACACAAGATATTACAGTTTAGGAGTATATTTTGTAAATATTTTCTTATGTAAAGTACTGATGACACCCTACTCTAAATTATTCCACGTAAACACTTTTATGATATAAAAGTTCTCAACTTTTACTTGGCTAGTTTGCAGTCATCCAAATGCAATTGCAAAACTCTGTTGAGTAGTCAACATATGATACAGGATAACAGGACTAGATAACCAAAAGTCTGATACAAAGCTAGAAGCAAGCTAGGTGCTAGAGAGGGATCATTATGTTGACTTTGTATCCATTTTACAAGAGAAACATAGTTCCACAGAGAGCAACATGTGTATTTCGACTCAACAACGAGACCATACATTACAAGAAATAAGTCTACATCATAAAATAGAGGATGTGGAGTAGAAGAGCTTCAGTTATGGCTTAAGGGCAGGAAAATATTCCTTGCTTGAGGCTGGAGGGCAATAAATGTTACTCCTATCAAGGCTGACGGGCAAGAGAGTGAAAATCGCAGCTGCTGGCAGGTGACATGTGGTGAGGGGCTTGACATATTACCCAGCATGTGCCAGACATGACTAGCTTGCCTGACATGACTACCTTGTATACAAGTGGTGCTTCACTCAATCAATATCATATTTCTGCCACCATAGAAAATGAGTTCCAGATAATATTAAAAATACTATTGCAGTGTAATATATTAAATTATTAACAAAATAATTTATATAACCTAACAATCAGAAACAGCAATACTACCACCCCCACCACCACCACAACCAGCACCACCACAACCAGCACCACCACAACCAGCACCACCGCTACCTGCACCACCACTACCACCCCCCACCACCACCACAACCAGCACCACCACAACCAGCACCACCACAACCACCCCCACCACCACCAACAACCACACCACCGCTACCTGCCACCACCACTACCACCTCCACCACCACCACAACCAGCACCACCGCTACCTGCACCACCACCACAACCAGCACCACCGCTGCCTGCACCACCACACACCACCTCCACCCCCACCCCACAACCAGCACCACCGCTACCTGCACCACCACTACCACCCCCACCACCACCACAACCAGCACCACCGCTACCTGCACCACCAACTACCACCTCCACCACCACCACAACCAGCACCACCGCTACCCTGCACCACCACTAAACCACCTCCACCACCACCACAACCAGCACCACCGCTACCTGCACCACCACTACCGCCCCCACCACCACCACAACCAGCACCACCGCTACCTGCACCACCACTACCACCTCCACCACCACCACAAAACCAGCACCACCGCTACCTGCACCACCACTACCGCCCCCACCACCACTCACAACCAGCACCACCGCTACCTGCACCACCACTACCACCTCCACCACCCACCACAACCAGCACCACCGCTACCTGCACCACCACTACCACCTCCACCACCACCACAACCAGCACCACCGCTACCTGCACCACCACTACCGCCTCCACCACCACCACAACCACGCCCACCGCTACCTGCACCACCACTACCACCTCCCACCACCACCACAACCAGCACCACCGCTACCTGCACCACCACTAACCACCTCCAACACCACCGCTACCTGCACCACCACTACCACCTCCACCACCACCACAACCAGCAACCACCGCTACATGCTCCACCACTACCACCTCCACCACCACCACAACCAGCACCACCGCTACCTTGCACCACCACCTACCACTCCAAAACCACCAAACCAGCACCACCGCTACTGCACCACCCCTACCACCCTCCACCACCACCACAACCAGCACCACCGCTACCTGCACCACAAATACCACCTCCCCCCACCACCACAACCAGCACCACCGCTACCTGCACCACCACTACCACCCTCCACCACCACCACAAACCAGCACCACCCCTACCTGCACCACCACTACCCCCCCACCACCCCCACAACCAGCACCACCGCTACCTGCACCACCACTACCACCCTCCACCACCACCACAACCAGCACCACCGCCCACCTGCACCACCACTACCACCTCCCCACCACCACAACCACACCACCGCTACCTGCCCCCCCACTACCACCTCCACCACCACCACAACCAGCACCACCGCTACCTGCACCACCAAATACCACCTCCACCACCACCACAACCAGCACCACCGCTACCTTGCAACACCACTACCACCTCCACCACCACCACAACCAGCACCACCGCTACCTGCACCACCACTACCACCTCCACCACCACCACAAACCCGCACCACCGCTACCTGCACCACCCCACCACCACCCCACCACCACCAACCCCAAACCCCACCAACCGCTACCTGCACCACCACTAACCACCTCCACCACCACCCCCAACCACACCACCGCTACCTGCAACCCACACTACCACCTCCACCACCACCACAACCAGCACCACCGCTACCTGCACCACCACTACCACCCACCACCACCACAACCAGCACCACCGCTACCTGCCCACCCCTACCACCTCCACCACCACCACAACCAGCACCAAACCCCTACCTGCACCACCACTACCAAACCTCCACCACCACCACAACCAGCACCACCGCTACCTGCACCACCACTACCACCTCCACCACCACCACAACAGCACCACCGCTACCTGCACCACCACTACCACCATCCACCACCACCACAACCAGCACCACCGCTAACTGCACCACCACTACCACCTCATCACCAGCACTACCAGCACTACAACTACGACCATCACTACAACCACCACTACCATTTCAACTGCCACCACTACTACACCATCACTACTTCAACCACTACCACCCTACCACCACCACACTAACACTACCACGATCACACTACCACCACACATCCCACCACCACCACAACCAGCAACCACCACTACCACCACCACTTTACCACCACTACAACCTCATCACCAGCACTACCAGCACACAACACACCATCACTACTACCACCTACTACCACACCCTCCACTACCACCACAACCAGCACCACCACTACCTGCATCACCACTACCCACCCCACCACCACTACCAGCACCACCACTACCACACATCACAACAAACCACTACCACTCCCACCACCACAACCACACCACACTACCATCACATATTACCACCACACCACCTTCACAACCAGCACTACCAGCACTACAACTAGACACATCACAACACCACCACTACCACACCTACTCACTACCACCACTACCACACCACCACGCCTGCACCACCACTACACCACCTCCACCACCACCACTACCAGCACCACCACTAACTGCACCACCACTACCCCATCCCCACCACCCTACCAGCATCACCACTACCCGCACCATGCATCCACCCTACTAACACAACCCCACCACCAACACAACCAACACACCACCGCTACCTGCGCCACTAACCACCACACATTCCACCTACTCACCACCACAACAACCAGCACCACCTCTAACTGCACACCACTACCACCCTCCACCACCACCACAACCAGCACTCACCGCAAACCCGACCACCACTACCCCTCCACCACCACCACAAACCACACCACCGCTACCTGCACCACCACTACCACCTCCACCACCACCACAACCAGCACCCCGCTACCTGCAACCACCACTACCACCCCCCCACCAAAACCACAACCAGCACCACCGCTACCTGCACCACCACTACCACCCTCCACCACCACCACAACCAGCACCACCCGCTACCTGCACCACCACTACCACCTCCACCACCACCACAACCAGCACCACCGCTACCTGCACCACCACTACCACCTCCACCACCACCACAACCAGCACCACCGCTACCTGCACCACCACTACCCCCCTCCACCACCACCACAACCAGCACCACCGCTACCTGCACCACCAACCCCCTCCACCACCACCACAACCAGCACCACCGCTACCTGCACCACCACTACCACCTCCACCACCACCACAACCAGCACCACCGCACCTGCCCCCACCACTAACACCCTCCACCACCACCAAAAACCAGACCACCGCTACCTGCACCACCACTACCACCTCCACCACCACCACAACCAGCACCACCGCTACCTGCACACCACTACCACCTCCACCACCACCACAACCAGCACCACCCCCTAAACCCGCAACCACCACTACCACCTCCACCACCACCACAACCAGCACCACCGCTACTGCACCACCACTACCACCTCCCACCACCCACAACCCAGCACCACCGTACCTGCAAACCCCCACTACCACCTCCACCACCACCACAACATGCACCACCCCCCCTACCCAACCACCAACAACCACCCTCACCATCCACCACACCCCACAACCCAGCACCACCCTAAACCTGCAAACCCCCACTACCACCTCCACCACCACCACAACCAGCACCACCGCTACTGCACCACCCACCACCCCCACCACCACACCACACCACCCACCCACACCACTACCCACCTCCACCACCACCTACCGCACCCTCCACCACCACCACCACAACCCACACCCCACTACCTGCACCACCACACCCCCCCACCACAAACCCCCACAAACCAACACCACCACAACCAGCACCACCGCTACTCAACTCACCACCACCCACCCTCCACCACACACCAACCCAACCCCGCACCACCGCTACCGCACCACCAAAAACCACCTCCACCACCACCACAACCAGCACCACCGCTACCTGCACCACCACTACCACCTCCACCACCACCACAACCAGCACCACCGGGTACCTCAACCACCACTACCACCTCCACCACCACCACAACCAGCACCACCGCACCCTGCACCACCACTAACCACCTCCACCACCTACCACCACCACAACACATACCACACCACCGCTACCTGCACCACCACTACCACCTCCACCACCACCACAACCAGCCCCCCAACCGCTACCTGCACCACACTAACCACCTCCACCACCACCACAACCAGCACCACCGCTACCTGCAAACCACCACTACCACCTCCACCACCACACAACCAGCACCACCGCTTTCCTGCACCACCACTACCACCTTCCACACCACCACCACAACCACACCACCGCTACCCCACCACCACTACCACCCCCCACCACCCACAACCAGCACCCCGCTACCTGCACCCCCACTACCACCTCCACCACCACAACCAGCACCCCCGTACCTGCACCCCACTACCACCCTCCACCACCACCACAACCAGCACCACCGTACCTGCACCAAACCACACCACCCCCACCACCACAACCCGCACCACCCCTACCTCACCACCACACCAACCCCCCACCAGCACCACCACAAACCACCCCCCACCACTACCCCTAACACTACTACCACCACTACCAACTCCACCACCACCCAACACAACCAAGCACCCACACTACCACCATCACTATTACCACCACTACTCCGAACCTTCATCACCAGCACTACCCAGCAATACAACTACTACCATCACTACAACCACACCACTAACCATTTCAACTGCCACCACCCCCCCCCCCCTACTAGCACCATCACTACTTGCACCACCAATAACCACCCCTACCCACCACCACTACTAACACTACCACATAACTACTATCACCACTACCATCTCCACCACCACCACTACCCTCACCGCCCACTACCACCACCACTATTACCACCACTACTACCTTCATCACCAGCACTACCAGCACTAAACAACGACCATCACTACTACGCCACCTCTACCACCTCCACTACCCCCCCAACCACACCAGCAACCACCACTACCTGCATCACCACTACCACCAATCCACTCACCACTACCGCACCACCACCCACCACTATCACTACTACAACACTAAACCATCACCAACACCACCAAACCAGCACCACCACTATCGTACCACCATCATTAGTTACCACCACTACCTCCTTCACAACCAGCACTCTATCAGAGTCACTACAACTAACTACGACATCACAAATACCACCACTACACCTCCACTACCACCACTACCATCACCGACCACTTACTGCCTGCACCACCACTACCACCTCCACCACCACCACTATCAGCACCACCACTACCTGCAACCACCCACTACCTTCCCTCCCCCACCGCCACTACCAGCATCACCGACTACCCCGCACCATCACTACCACCTCACTAACAGTAACCACCTCCACCAACACTACCATCAATACCACCTCTTCCATCACACCACCTCACCACCTGCATTACCACCACCACTAACGACAGACACTACCAAACCCCTTTACCACCATCACTCACTAAGACCAACCCGCCTAACCACCCGCTAAATAACCACACCGCCACCATCAACACCAGCTACCACCCAAAACCCCTGCCACCATCACATCAACACAAACACACCTATCTCAACATAAGCACCACCACCATCATCACCATACCGCTACTGACCATCACTATCCCTAACATGACCTACACCACTACCCTAATCATTACTATCACAGCAACCATCTCACTAACACCTTTAACTCGCCACCTACAACTACGACTAGAGCACTACAACCATTGCCACCACTACTACGCCTATATCTATGCACTTCTAATTCCTCGCACAACGTTCACTCAATACTAAACCCAGCTACAAACCATCACCACCTGCCAACAATGCCACCAACTCCAACCACGACCACCGGCAACAACAACACCACTCCACTTGTTTCTCTCTACTGCCCCAGCTGCCAAACCACCACTACTACAACCACTCACCACCGCCATCATCACCCCATCACAACTACAAATCTCCTACTCCCCAGTATTATCCACGTAGCAAAGAGTCCCCGAAAGTAAAACCTCTTTGTACCATTCCCACGTAGCACAGTGTCCCGGAAAGTCAACCTCTGGAGCTTCCTACGTAGCACAACGTCCCGGAAAGTCAACCTCTGGAGCCTCCCACGTAGCAGAGTGTCCCGGAAATTCAACGCTCTGGAGCCTCCCACGTAGCACAGTGCTCCGAGAAAATTCCAACTCTTGAGCCTCCCATGTAGCACCAGTGTCCTGGAAAATACCAACCTCTGGAGCCCCCACGTAGCACAGTGTCCTGGAAGGTCAAGCTCTGGAGCCTCCCACGTAGCACTGTTTCCTGGAAAGTCAACCTCTGGAGTCTTCCACGTACGTGTCCTGGAAGAGTCAACCTCTGGAGCCTTCCCACGTAGCATAGTGATTCCGCGGAAAAGTCAACACCTGGAGCCTCACACGTAAAATAGTGTCCTCTGGAAAGTTCAACTATTTGGAGCCTCGCCACGTAGCGCAGTGTCCCCTGGGAAAAATCAACCTGTGGAAGCCTCCCACGTAGCAAAGTGTCCTGGAAAAGTTCAACCTCTGTGAGCCCTCCCACGTAGCATAGTTTCCTTTGAAGTCAACCTCTGGAACCTCCCACGTATCATATGTTCCGAAAATCAACCTCTGGAGCCATCCCACGTAGAATAGTGTTCTGGAAAGTCAAGTCTCTGGAGCCTCCCACGTAGGAATAAGTCCCCGGAAAGTCAACCTCCTGGAAGCCTCCTACGTAGACAATAGTGGTTACTGGAAAGTCAACCTCTTGGAGCCATACCCGACGTAGCAGATGTCCTGGAAAGATCAACCTTTCTGGAGCCTCAACGTGTAGGCACAGGTCACTGGAAAGTCAACCTCTGGTAGCTTCCCTACGTAGCAGTGTCCTGGAAAAGCCAACCCTCCCGGAGCCTCCTGCACCGTAGCACAATGTCCTGAGAAGATCAACCTGTGGAACCTCCCACGTAGTATAGTGACCTTGAAATGTCAACCTCCTGAGGCCTCCATTAGCCAATAGTTTTCTGGGAAGTCAACCTGTGGAGCCTGCCAACGTAACAGTTGTCCCGAAAGTCAACTCTGTGGAGCCTCCCAGTCGCACAGTGAGTCCTGGGAAGTCAACCTCTGGAGCCTCCACGATCACAGTGTCCTGTGGAAGTCAACCTCTGGAGCCTCCCAATTAGCACAAGTGTCCTGGGAAGTCAACCTACTAGAGCCTCCCCACTAATGGGACACATGTCCCCTGGGAAAGTCCAACCTCTGGAGCCTCCCTACGTATCACCATGTCCTGGGAAGTCAACCTTCTAGCGCCTCCACGTAACACAGTGTCTGGGAAAGTCAACCTCTAGAGCCTCCACGTAGCACAGTGTCCTGTGGAGGGTCACAGGGACCTCCCTTGGCAGCTGGCTGTGTCCAGTTTTCGAAAACAACTTGTGAAAATTATGATTCATCATCTTCCACGTGACTCAGGTCCTATACGCTTAATAAACATCAAATGGAGGCTATTGAACAACAACTCTCTAAGACTTAAAGAAAGACTGGCAATTTTAACTTATGATTATTTTATAAGATCTTTCTAGGGAAATGTTATTTATATTGAAATAAATTGAATATTACTGGAACATGATTGATAGATGAATGGGTTCATGAACCGTCATGTTGATAAATTACACACACACTCTGGTATCTTTATTCAAGAAACGTTACGCTACACAGTGGGCTTCATCAGTCCATACAAAGGAGAATCGTGAAGAGCAGAAGAGAATGACGGTAAACATCCCTCAGTCTTATGAGTGCCGATGTGTTCAGTCCATCAATCTTGAATAAAATACAGCATATGAGCCTGAGAATGGCTATATAACCGTAGGCAGGAGAGGTGCAGCAGTCGTAAGGTGGTGTCCACATTGTTCAATGTGGAAGTAGGTCGTGCCCTGTTCTTCACAATTCTCCTTTGTATGGACTGACGAAGCCACTGTGTGGCGAAACGTTTCCTTAATAAAGATACCCAAGTGTTGCACATGTGTCTAATTTATCAAGTTGTCGGTTCTCTGAACCATTCATCCTACATTCCTGTCTGACACAGCAACATCTTGGGATCTTAATACTTGGGAATTCTTCACTTGCCTAACCCTTGGGCACGACCTACTTCCACACTGGTCAAATGTGACACCACCTACGACTGCTGCACCTCTCCTGCCTACGGTATATAAGCCACTTCTCCGCTCATATGCTGTATTATATTCAAGATTGATGGACTGACCACATCGACTCAAGGTTGAGGGACTGATTACCTCATTCTCTTCCTGTTCTTTATCATTTTCCTTTGTATGGACTGATGAAGCCACTGTGTGGCGAAACGTTTCCTCATTAAAGATACCCAAGTGTTACACATGTGTCTAATTTATCAGGTTGAGAAGTCAGCGAATAGAAATCGTTGTATGGCATGCTTAGAGTATGTTACATTATATTCGGCGTATGTCACACTCCTATATAGTCTCCCTCCCATCCAGTGAACAGGGTGCTAAGGGTTTAATGATCAGTAAGGTACCCGTCGTTAAATCAGTACCTTGGTTCATTGACCAATCACAGGCAAGCCCTCCTAAGCTGAAGCAACGTGGTTCACATGTAGTAAACATTGACAGACTGCTGGGTGAGTACGGTGCACTCTCTCTGCTTCTGCTTTGCCATCTGTCACCGTGGTGTGCACTTGCTATTATACGGCACATATTGTACATTTGTGTACCCTCTGTATATATCACCTGGTGAATGCAAATATATTTTAAAAGTCTACTGCTGAGTTTTGTTTGTTCCATATTCCAAATACGACCAGGTCTCACAGGGGCATTTTTGCCTGTGTGCGTAATACATGCTTGCTTTAACAACGAGTCAACCAGATCACCGAACAGAATGGGCAGTTTGAAACAGCCGTAAACAATACACCAGCAAGGAAGGACACAGATATAATCACAAAACCCAACGGGGAAGATAACTTATCCTTCGAAAAGGGCACAAAGATCCCGAATTACCAAATATGAGTTTATTATCTTCAAAACCCCATCCTCCCCAGTACGTTATGAAATCTAAAGTAGTTAGATCAAGAGTTATACGGGAACTGGATCATAATGATTCTCTCAAAAAAACAAAAATATGTCATGTCGTAATTTTTATGTAAATCTCTGGAAGCATTGTTCCACAGAGGATAAAATTTTATCTTCCCTCCCCAACGTGATCAAGTGAGTTTTGATCACAAACTAAAGTGTACAAGAACGGGCTAGAAAAGATCCTGCTTCATCTGTTGCTGCTAGGAAAAGAGCTTTCCTCTATCAAAGCTGGTGGGTAAGAGAGGAGGCAGTGCAGGCTAAAAGGGTCAGAAAATCATGGTTGACATATTACCAACATTTGTATTTCACATAAAAAGTCTCTTTCGTCCCTTTTAATATTTCCATGCCTTACTAAAAAAATTTATGGTATTTTTTTTGGCTTAGTGTGATGTTATAAGATTACCTGGAATGTACTTAAAATGTAAATTTAAGGCTGCATGTGTGAAGGGACGAGATGGCTCCCCAAAGTAAATAACTCCCAGTAACCCTGGGGTACTCCCCTGAAGGTGTGAATCGTGCTTGTATTGATAATTTGGGTCACCTTTATCTTTGTCATTTCTGTTCTTTCTATTTTAGTATTTTTATTTTCTTATCTGTAAGTTGTCTCAATAAATGAGTTCTTGCTCTTTTGTTGTCACTTTGGAGTGACTTTGAGTTTCACAAGGTTACCCGCTACTGATTCAGTAGGCGGTTTGTTTGCTTGATAGGTTGTTGCTGCTGTTCCCTTTATTGCCCCCTTTTTAATTCTGTCGAGAATTGGCACAGCGTAAACTTGTCATTAAGGTTGTCACTCGTTGCCGTCTGCTGCCCTTTTTCTGCTGTCCCCTTCAGTGTGTACCTACGTATTGTATTTCTACACATCTTGTAGGTGAGAGAGGAACTGGGATTTGTTTGATGGACCTTGCTCTAAGGTGGGTGTTTTGTGGGTAGTGCGGGGCTGACTGGGTAAGGTGCTGTATAACCTGAAATTTTATTTACCAATTTTTTAACAAACGTGTCCATCCTCGGCTGGACACAAACTTGTTATTTGTTACCTGGGATATTATTTTTTCTCATCAGTATGATTATTTAAGTGTTGCAGATAATAATTTTTTTTGTTTCCCGGACAAGTAAAAAAACAGTTTTACGTAAATATATGGCAGCTCAATTATTACTTATGTAACCCCACTTTTTCTTAGACGTGGATAATAAATGGTTGTAGAATGTTAGTTTACCAGTTAACATTCTGGATCTACTGAAGTCTTGTTAATCTTGTGTGTTCACCTTGGTGTAAAACCTTTGTAAATTAACTCGGTTATTATTGTCAGTAAACAGGCTCGTTATTGTGATAGTGTTATTACTTCAATGGCCTAGATTAATCCCAGGAACATAATACACAGTCCATGATAATTGGCAGACTGGCGTAAGAAGTGAGGTAGTAGTAAGAACAGCCAATGATAACTCCGCTTCTGCCAGCATAGAAATTTTTTTTTTTTTTTATATTTTATTTAAAACCAACAATAGACAATAGACAAAAGGAAAAACCCTAAAGATGACAATATATGAACAAATAACTGAAAAAACGTTACATTAGATATTGAAACATTAACGAATAACATTACAATATAACAAATATGACCACTATTACCTACATATAAAATCAGATACCGAAGCTTAAAATTGTCCTATACTAGCTACATGTGGATAAGTTAACTTTTCGCAAAAACATGCAAACCTATATTAACTCTTCCTCAAATTAATCATCCTTGTTTCTTAATTCACACTAGAATAATAAAATACAAGTATAATAAGAGCAATTTGAATCAAAGAACATTCCAAAATTATCTAAATTTACCCAAACCCTAAGCCTAGTATTTCTTTATTTAAATGTCTAATCAACACGAAAATTTTACCAATACCCCTAACCATATTTGTTGGTGTACATTAATACAACCTTGTATTACCATAAAGAGAAAAAAAAAAGAACAAAAAAGGAAAACCCACTCTTCACCTTTTAAAATCAGACTTCAATTTACATACATGTAAAATAATATAAATAAGTATATAAAGTATGTTGTCTAATTGAACCACAATCACTTTACAACGTCAGTTATAATATTACGTCAACTCAACCATGAAAAACCCTTCTCCAATTCTTACACTCAAGGTTTTCGTAAAACTCTTAAACTACATATTTTCTATTGGCACCAAATCAATTGTGCTTACAAAAATACAATTGTAAATTAAATTTGGACATAAAAAGCCATTTTGACATTTACACATTGTATCAAAATCATAAAATGCTCATGAAAATATGTATTGTATATCTTTAAAAATGTTCATGAAAAAAAACCATTAAATGGTATATACAAGAAAGTAAACATACATACAATACATACATTTTACATACATAACATATATATATTACTATACATATATATATATATACACATACATACACATACACATACATATTACATACATACATACACACTACACATACATACACAAATACACACACACATAAAACAATGCATATATTCACACATACACATACATAGTTATAAGTCGATAATTTCCCAAAATATAACTGTATTGTACTTGACACACTCGGAACAAATAATTTTAAAAAATTTTGCACCCCACCATACCTCATATAACATTCATCAAATCATCATGCTACCCCCCTTTCTGGGAAAAACCAGCCCATTTCATCCCCCTTACCTGCCTTTCAACTCCCGTAAATCCGTAAAGTGAAATTCCTATAACCCTCACTTAAACCCCTCTCCCATCTCCCCCCATACACCTCCTTATTTCTACACTTTGTCCTATAAAAAGTTGCTGTTAAGCATTAATTCTTTCAACACGTTCGCTCCTCTCATAGCCCAAGACATATAAATATAATCTGTAATATATACCCTACCGCATTCTCTACCATCTGATTCCCCCCACCTATGTCAAGCTTAAAACCCTCAACACCTGCAAACCCCCCCTCCCACTAACCTTTTTACCTTACCCAACCAAACCCTTATTATTTTCAATACATTCGAAAAAATACACTATATGGAAAACAGTCCCCCATCCACCACAAGCCTTGCATATCCCATCCTCCCGTTTTCTCTTATGGAATAAAACCATTCCAGAGGGTAAGTTTCCCATGTAAAAATCTATACATTACTTCTCGTACTTTAGGTTTTAAAACGTAATTTGTTCAAAACGCCCCCAGATATTACGCCAATCATACATCGGATAAACACCTTCCACCCTGCTACACTCCCTTACCTTCCCCCCCATCAAGGTTTCCCAAATTTAATATGTGAAGGATCGCTCATGTTTATGAGGACCCGTAACATTGCCTCACCTATTATGAACTCCCTACCAACCCACCACGTTGCATATCCTGACGTATCTTAAAAGTCCGCCTTCCCTCCCCCCCCCCTCCCGCTTATAACTACGTTTCAAATACACACTCATAATCCTCTTTTCAACAGCTATAAGACCCACCCCTCCAGGGCCCAAACCCGGAGTGTGACAACCGCTCTACCTAACCATTCGCTTCCAGTACCCAAATGAATCTAAAAACGCGCTTTTGTAACCTTTGTATTCACTACGAGTATCGGATATATTGTGCCTACATGCCAAAGTTTACTATATATAGGACTTTTCGTTGTATTACTCTTTGATCCCAAAGTTAAGTGTGCAGCTCGTAAACCACTTATGCGCTTCAGTACACCATTACAATACGCACTGAATTTATTTGTTGTGCTAACTTGATTTCACTTACATAAACGATCCCACATATCAGTAATTGGTCCACCTTTTTTCCCCCTTTCAACTACTTCAATTCCTCATTTAACCTATCTCCAAGACCCATATACTTCGTTTTCTCCTTATTAATTGACATCCAGAAGCCTTTTCAAAAACATTTACTAACTTTTCCACCCGGGCAATTCCCTGTTACCACTTACTAAAATCGTTGTGTCATCACATACCCAACCCATATGCCAGCCCCCACCCTTTCGTCACCAAAACCCCATTTGCTGCCAATAAGACCCTAATTCCTCTATAAAAGGGATCCTGTAAACACGCAAAAAATATTTGTGAAAGGGGACAACCTTGACGTAGACCCCTGTCATTGATTTGGTCCCCTAACCTTCCATTTACCTGCACCCGCAAGTGAATCTTGATACATAATTTGGCCCATGATATAATTTCCTCTCCAAACCCTGCCATCTCATAATCTTCCATAACGCTTCCCTTTCTAAAATATCATATGCCGCCCCCCAAATCTATACCCAACACCCCCCCACTCCAATTTCTCTTTCTTCAAAAAACTTCTAAATAAAACCATGCCGTCATACATAGACCTTCCGGCACCCCATATTGTCCCTTATCGATCACTTTACCAGGACCTTTTTTATTCTGTTAGCTAAAATTTTTGCAAAAATCTTATAATCACCACACAATAACGAAATAGCACGATAGTCTTTAACTGTTAATGGCTCACCTTTAGGCACTAAAACGACCACAGCCATCCGCTGCTGTGCCCCTAAAACCCCATCCCGCTTAATGATATTGAATAATCTTACCAAAAATTCTTTTAAAACGCTCCAATTTTGGAGATAAAAGTCACGGGGCCAACCATTCAATTCCTGGTGCCTTTCCTAATTGCGCCCCGGAAAAAAGCTACCATGTCTCGCACTCCGTTATCGGCCCTTCCAAAACGAATCGATCATGCTCTGTCAACTCACATGCCACAAACCTTCCAATTGACTGTAATGCTATTTCACTTATTCCCACACTTTGCGTTTTCAACTTAACCCAAGCATCAATTACCCCCTCATACCCTCAGTCGTCGTCAAACACCTGGTCCACTTTATACCCTTGCCCTACCTACCTGACATTCAACCCCATTAACTCCATTGCCCTTTCGACGTGTGTGTTGACTCCGCAACACACACGCCGACGGCCGATCTCCCCACAAAACCTCCTCAATCCCGCCCTTAAGCCTTTCCCCATAAACCTCTCATTTTGTAAATTCCGGATATTTTCCTTCAAACTTTCAATTTCAATAACAGGATAATTAGCATTAATTTGTGCATAACATTCGCGCAACTGCCCCTCTAAATATTTTTGAAAACCGTATTGTAACTGATTATATCTCTTTCCCCCGATTAATATAATATTCCTTAATTTCGTTTTTTAGCTATTGTTTCCCACCAAATTTAAACCATGGCAACATCCCTGGAGCTTCTACCACTAAAGATCCCACATATGTCCAAAAGACAAAAAAGACTATCCTCTTCCTTTAATAACTTTACATTCAATTTCCAAAAAGATGGAACCCCTCCGAGGCACACCCTAATATCCACATCTATTACCACTCCTCTATGATCGGAAAAAAACCACATCTATCACATCCCCCCTCCGCACAGTAACCGCACAAGGCACGTACATTTTGGTCCAACCTCGCCGCATAACCTCGTTTAATGAAGGTATGCTCTACCATCCCTCCCCCCCCCCCACACATCCTTTAAACCCCCCCCCGGTCAATATATCCCCAATATACCCAAACAAACCCCGCACCTCTGGGCTCCACATCCTTTACGACGTATCACGCAATTCCAATCTCCGCCTATTATTGCAAAAATTCGGTAAAACCACGTAAAAAAAAGACAGCACGTCCCCAACAAAATTTTTGTTTTAATTCTCACGTCACCCTCAGCCGGACCATATACCATACTTAAACTAATGGGAACCCCACCCCAAGTTCCATCCACCCTAATTACCCTCCCCTCCCCCCTTCACTACGCTTACTATAAACGGGCTAGTTTCCTTTTTCCAAAATGGCAGCCCCACCTTTCAAACGCGTCGCATGTTCCATGTACACATTATAAACCACTCATATCCAACTCATAACCAGGCCTAAAATTATGTTCCTGTAAAGAATACCACATCCACACCAAGTCGCACCAAATACTCATTAAACCACTTAAGCTTCCTCTCAGCTCTCAAACCCCTTAATATTTATAGTAAAACACTTGAATTCAACAAATGGGTTTTCTTTTGTCCCCCGGGATTGACTTTACCCCAGTTCGTTTTGCAACACCTCTGTCCCTCCCCCTTTGTTGGGAATCACCTTTGCAATCCCTTGATCCTTGGGTTCACCATTCCTTCTTCTGTACCTCCACCCAAGACTTTCCCAGGGCGTTGGGCAGGAGTTAGCACATCTTTAGAATCCGATGATGCTGCAGTCCTCTTTCGTGTCCGCCCTCCACCTGCATTTTGACATCAGAAGCACCGTCCTGATTTCACCCCCCTCTACTGCTTTCACCTTCAATCCTGTAGACTCTCTCGTCGACAAACCGTCATCTTTGCCATACCATCATTTACAGCCTTCCCCAGAACTGAGCCTGGGTCTTCCACCTGATCTAGGACCCATTCCTCTAACAAGTCATCCAACGCCTTTACCAAAGACGCCGCCACTTCTTCACCCCCAAATTTGGTAGTCTCTCCTCAAAAACCTTATGTATGTCCAATGACTGAGATTCTCCTTGTAGCGTTACAACTGGCGATTCAAGCTCCTTTTCTTTTTTCTAACTCCTCACTCCATGACAACGTTGTTGGGGCGGTGTAGCAAGGGACTGTTCTCGCTCATCGCCAAAACCTCGTCCACTGGCTGCTGTTGCTGCTGTTGCTGCTGTTGCTGTTGCTGCTGTTGCCGTTGCTGTTGTGCCGGGTACCCCCTTCGTTTCTCACACTGCGCCGCGATGTGGTCATATGACCCACATAGCCGACACGTACGTTGTTGCCCCGCATACGTTCATAGACTTGAGTCCTAATTCTTTCAACCACAATTATGAAGGAAAAAGGGTGCGAAGAGTCATTTTAACTGTATACGCGCCTTCCAGCGCACCTGCATACGGTCCAGTTGCCCATCTCCCTGCTGTGGCTACGTGAACCGTCCCATAAGTACGCAGTTTACTGGTAATATCAAAATCAGTCGGGCCCCAAAAGGCACATTCCTGATTTTCACCAGGTGTTAATGTCGAGATACATCATGAAGTCTCACCGACACAGCTGTATTAACCTGTATGATGGTCTCCTGATACTTGTCGACCACTGCCTCGTAGACTTGTGCAAAACGTCATCTTAACGAAGATTCTTGTCATTCCATTTTAAAGCGACACCACATATCTCCTCATTTGCTATTACCATAGGTATCGCGAATGATCGCTGGTAATAATAAATCCATGTTGGATCCTGTGACAGCACCACGGATCATCTCAATGCAGACAGTGTTGATTCTTCTTCTGCTATTCAGCGCCATGTTGGAGAAAATAAAGTTTCCACCAACCAACGCTAGGGGCAGCTCAATCAGGTAAACTGCGCAAAACAAACTCAAACAGGAGCGTCTGCGCAGCTCGTCCACACGGCTCGGAGGCGATGAGGACGCCAGCATAGAAATGTTGTATAAGTACATCCAACCTAGTCAGTAAAATAGATAATACTAAAATGGAAAATATTTTTGTTTTTGCTATTAAGGAACATAACTGTTGCAATATAAAATTGATTAATACATGTAATAAAACACACGATTTATATATGTCGGGGGGAAATAGATCTGATGGGTTTCCCTGTGGAAAATATTAATTGAAAAATAATCTTTATAAAAAATGTAAATTTAAAAGGAAGGGGTGCAATAATTTTTTCTGATAATTTTAAAATATCTTTGTTATATAACTTGAAAAAAAAATAAAACAACGGATAAAGCGAATAAAATGGATATAAGTTACCAGAAAAGCGAGTACACTGTGTGGGAGGTTCTGGGGACTAGATGTCAGAGACAATTGCTGACGTGTCCACAAGGTGAGAAATGTATAAACATGTAGGTCGATGCCAAATTTCACAGGCAGCCCAGTTAATGCGTTACTGAGGTTGGCCGGGAAGTGGAGAAAACCCAAAGGTTTGCCCCGACACCTTCAAAAGTCTGAGTAGCTATGTAGAGGTCCGTCCTTTTTTAAAAAGTCACAGTAGTATAAAAACTCGCCCCGGACCTTGTAAAGTTCTAGGCTGATTTTTCTACCCCCCCAAAAAATAAGTCCCATTTCCAGCCTCCTGCAGGGACAAAGACTTGAATGAGGAGTAAATTCAAGGGGGGAGGAGCTAAATGAGGAAACAAAAGTCACTTCTTTGGGGGAAAAAAAATGTCGGGAAGAATATAAACCCCCTTAGGAAAAGCGAGAGTTGAGTGACGAAAAGATAAAATAAGAATTCCATAAAGGATAATGCCTAGTTTCCCTAAGGACTTGACAGTCGGGGAAATTCACCGAATGTATCTATTTTCTACCCTTTTTTACTCAAAAAATGTAATGACACGATTGCAAACAAACCATTCGGACGGGCTGGGTTTTGGACTCTGTGACCGCGGGTTCAAACCCGGCGGGGGTATGGTTTATTACCTTTTCTTTAGAGAATCCTTAACCGTTTTTAAGCTACTAAAGTAAAGGGGGGGAAAGTGCTCTTGATTATTAAAGAACTTAACCCGCTGAGATCATTTCAGCCGATCTAAAAACAATTTGCGGCGCAAAAAGTATACTATTTTGGGAACTTAATATTATAATACCGGATTTATTTTATAACCCCAGAGTGGTCCTTTAAAATTTCTGCAAGGTTTGTGTCAATTTTAAAATTATAAAAGGTTCCAGGAGTAACTTTTAAACTGTTTCCAGTGCTGCTTCCCCATGTCATAACATATTTTCTGTGGTTATTTGACTCTCAGTTCCCTCAAGGGAGGTTCCCTTTATGGTGGTGAGGGGCCCTTGATCTGGGCCCCTTGGGGGGTTCCTTTTCGTGGGAGGGGTTTTTTTGATCTAGGGCCCTCGGGGGTTCTTTGGCTGGGGAGGGGTCTTGATCTAGGGCCCCTCAAGGGAGGTTTCCCTTTCGCTGGTGAGGGGGGCTTTTTAGGGGGAAATTTTATCTGGCTCCATTCCCCGAAAATTTAAACTGCATACCTTCCCCTTACCCCCCCCCAAAAAGCGCTGTAACTTTACGGGTTTAGCGTCGCCCTGATTTTAATAGTATTTGTCTCGGGAATCAAAATTTTTTTAGAAATGCTACAAATAAAGGAACATAATGATGATACAACAGAGTCACAGGGCCGGTTAAAAACATCAGGTTTTTTTTAATGAGGGGTTTAGTCCGGGGGAATGAAAAAGATAAATTTTCCCAGGTTCTGTTTTAAGATTTCAGAGAAAACAAGGGGGCCCTTTTTCAGTCTTTTTTTAAAATACTTGAAAGGAAGTTGCAGTATCCCGGGGAAATTGGAAAAAATTTTCGATAAAAATTGGCAAACCTTTAAAAATTTTCAGAAATTTCTGGGTCTCAGGAAACTTACACTGGAACAAAGTTTCGTCTTCTTCGACGAGACAGTCAAGTTTCTGTTGGAAATGATGACAATGAGATGTTTTATTGGTCTATATTCTAGAACACTTGTTCAGCATCGCAGTGCCCGGTGGCCTGGTGGCTAAAGCTCCCGCTTCATACACGGAGGGCCCGGGTTTCGATTCCCGGCGGTGGAAAACATTTCGACACGTTTCCTTACACCTGTTGTCCTGTTCACCTAGCAGCAAATAGGTACCTGGGTGTTAGTCGACTGGTGTGGGTCGCATCCTGGGGGACAAGATTAAGGACCCCAATGGAAATAAGTTAGACAGTCCTCGATGACGCACTGACTTTCTTGGGTTATCCTGGGTGGCTAACCCTCCAGGGTTAAAAATCCGAACGAAATCTTATCTTATAATCCATGGGGTTGCTCTCTCTTTATAATTAATGTGGGGGGAATAAATAAGTTTCTTCCAGGAACAAAAATTCATATTATAATAATATCGAAGTAACAAGATATATTTAACAGGTCTTGAAGTACCATATCTATTAATCTAATGAGGTGCCACAGGCAGTTAAAAGTCTGAATAACATGGTACAATAATACTGCCTGAAGTCCTCATGGGCAGGAAAGGAAGTTGGTGATGTGCCCAAGTCATATTCAGTTCTGGAAAGAAGTAAGAGTTAGCACGTACATGAAGGTCACCTTCAATATCTGTCATGGGTTCTGACTCCAGTTTTGCTATTACATTAAGACTTGGGTTGTACAGTTGTGTTTACCTGGAGACCTGGAGTTTACCTGGAGAGAGTTCCGGGGGTCATCGCCCCCGCGGCCCGGTCTGTGACCAGGCCTCCTGGTGAACAATAAGATGAAGTGGATGTTTTAATGGTCTTAATTTTAAGAACTTTGTCAAGTTGTTTACAAAAGACAAGACCTTAAGTGAACATGTAGTTTGTAATTTTTCATTTCAATAACCTGATCAGTTCAGTGTTATGTTCGGTAGTATTGGTACTGAACTTTTAAAATGGTATTGGTACTACCTGGGAGCTCTGAAAGTACCTCACAAAACGTGAGACAAACAGCATCACTTTAACTTTGTGATCTGTGGATAACTATGGATGAACCTTCACCCAGATGACTTATCATCTGCGTCACCTTGATAATATCAGGAACCTCATCGAAACTCACATTTGGAAGATTATAGATTTTTTACACATAAATTAATTTTAAGGATAGTATCTGGTATCCAAAATAAAATATTTAGGCTATTCGTCCAAAGGTTCAGACCAAAATTTTCAAAATCGGCGGTGATATTTCTTAAATGTTTTAATATCTTAAGTTTACCAGTAATGTCAGTTACCTAATACACCTTAATACCCTATCTTGATTATTGTATAAAAACCTTCTCAAGAAACTGGTAATTAACTTTGTCTATTAATATCACTAACACTTCATCACCTTATATATAATTAAGTTACTTTACTAACTCTTCAAAGAACGATTTCTAAGTATTCATGGATTTATTTAATTTTGATGTCATATTAATCCTACGGGTTTAGTGCTTCCACTATATTAAAATAATAATAAAATAATAATAAATAATAATAATAATAAAATAATAAAATAATAATAATAATAATAATAATAAATAATAATAATTTAATATTATATTCTGTGAAGTCTTTTCTAGACTGTTTCTCAAATCTATAAAATATTGATAAGTGGTCTGCATCTCTGGATTAATGTTAACATCAGACTAGTGTTTGATAATTACAACATACAAGACCTCTGCTTCATGACACAGCAGCTCAGATCATGAACCTTCTACAGATTCACTTGGTCTTCCCCGTCATGTCCAAACATGGCACACGGTAGTAAGCTATGCCATGCAACAGGCTTTAATTTAAATCATATTTTAACAATTGATTTCAGGATAGTATGGTGTTGCTCGGTCCTTCTTTTACAACTATGGTAGTAAGATGTTGTAAAAACTGGCTAATACCTATAAGTTAATATATTTGACCATTTAGATCCGATGTAAACTGAGTTCCTTGATCCATTGGAATTTCACGAGGGATTTCTACCCTGGTAGATATTGACAAACCACATCTACTGATGGGATAATCTTAATTAAGTCTCACTGCTTCTGGAAAAATATAACAGTAATCAATCATGGTTAGGATACTGCTGTTTCCCTGTGAAGGAGAGAAAAGATCAACTGTATCAACAGCACCTCTGTCAGAGGAACAATAACGACATAATTTACTCTCCCTTTTGAGAAGTCAACTGGCAAATGTGGCAAGATTTCGGAGTCAATTCTTGCCAAATTTTGATCTTTGATTTTATTATCCGTTTTTATTTGGGTTAAAATGTCTCGCGCCTGAAAGGTCATGAGGCAGCTTCAACAATGTCTCTCGACATATCAAAATAACAACTAAAACGTTCTACTCTGAGCTATTGCCGCATTTCTCCAGGAATGAAGATTGCTGTTTAACGTAGTAAAGACCACCTGAGAAAGATTTAAAGGTTTAATACCAGAAGCAATTAAAGGATGAATTGGAATTCCCAGCTCCTGTGATCTCATCTCTGTGGTGAAGGTTCAAACAAGAGATTCTCAGTCCAAAGTTACTGGTGGTTCAGTATCTTGGGAAAATTCGGGAACATCTGAAATAAAAGACTCATAAATAGTAACAGCTTCAGTAGACCTGGGGACAACACTTGACTCTAGAATACTCTGCAACACAGTTTTATCTACTCTGGATCTTAAAAATCAGCATTTATTACGTCTTTGGATCAGAGTTACCTGAAAACACATTACTGGAAGCAATTAGAGTGGGTGTGTAATTAGTGTTCATATTGGGATGTTGACTCCTTCAATACTGCCCACCAACACAACAAGATTTTATTGGAGCCATAATAACATTGATCCAGCCTGTAAACCATATATATTTAAGAAAACCCTTAAGCGTAGGAAAACTGTGCGTCTCAGGTAGTTATTAACGTAGAATACTTGTACCTCGTAGAACTGAACTGGGAATTAATTTTTCCGAGAGAGTTACACAGGAACGTTGTGTGTGTTTCAGAACAGTGGATTTCCCGCATTACCATTCACTGAACCAGCACTGTAAGGAACTTGTTAATTAATACGAGTAAAACACCTACTCACAAACCTAACCTTTCATTTTTCTGGACAAATCAGCCGCTTGTGACTCGATTCACCAATTAAAAAACTTCAATACACACCTAGTAACTTTTTTGCTGGAGTGGGATTACTGGTCTCCTTACAGCAGTAAACACACTCCATTTTAGCTAATTTAAATTACCATTCCCAGAATCATGAGGATAGTGAGTGTGCTGAGGCATATAAATCAGCGACCTCCGCCATCTCTGCAGCTGCAGTTAGGTATGTCATTAGTGAATGATGTAACAAACTGATGTCCTGCCATGAGGTCACGTAAGGAATCATAATTTCTTTCAGTGTCCGATCTGTCGATGCAGTAACTGGGAAAATTCTGGAAAGGGTATTAAGAAACAGGGGAAATTCTGCAATTCCTAAAAACAATTTTGCAATAGATTTTTCTATAATTAGTTAATGGTTAAAAGAACGAAAGTGAAAAATTGACACACGCAAACTTTGGTATCATGTTGGGGAAACGTTACATACCAGTGGCTTCATCAGCTTTTACAAAGAAAATGAGTAGAAGGATTTTAAAGGGTAATAGTCCCTCATCTGGAGGAGTTATCAGCCCTTCAGTTTTGAAAGATACAACATGATGCTTCGCAAGTTCCCATTCCTACCTTCTCTTTTTCTTCAAGTCAATATTTCTCCAATTCCGGCTCCAGTCTTATCTTATCACTTTCTTTCTTCGCTTAAACTGCTCTTTCTACACTTCACCTAACTTCTACTTCTTCTTTGAATCTCTAATTCTTCTTTCTGGTTTAAAGCTTAACTTAGTAGTTTAAGTTAAGTTATTTGCTGAAAGTAGTCAGTGAGATTAACTTTTTCTGGAACAGCAGGTTAGAAACAGTGACAACCTTGTTCCCACGCAGCAACCTACTTGACAGTGCAAAACCAAGGACTTGACTTTACCTTGATCAAAGACCATTAGTAGTTAATATTAAAGGGCAGAAGGCAAGCTTCTCAGTGTTCCTGGGTAGTAGAGTCCTGCACCGTCATTATGTATATTCTATAAACCGTACATATTTTCAACATCTTCAAGTTGTTTTTGAGACGATGAAGCACGGCAATCACAAAGGGTTGTGACAAAAAATTTTGAGCAGTCCAATTTGAACAATATATATCCTAGTAGGTCTCAACGCTGATAATAATGCCATTCAAATGTTCCATAGGTTAAGAAATTATTTATAATCTATCAACTCAATGACAAAGGAATTTCAATTTCTTCTTAAAGCTGATGTAAATACTCATCCAATAAGGTTAGTACTTGACTGGTGATGCCCTTTATACATCAACAATATACTTCAGAATACAACAGTTACAAATTTCGCTGAAAAAATGAATATCCTAGTTACTGTTTAAGTTACAGCTTACGAAATTAAAGTTACCTTGAAAATTCCCTAGATTGTAGCACAGAGTTCTCAAACGCCCTCGATTCTCCAGAACGTCGGGCAGACAGCCGTGGTATCCTCAACTTAGGAATAACAGAAACGATATACAGGGTTACAGTAAATATTTTGAGATATCATGTTAAAATGTTAGATTTTCATCCCTAGGCGTGCGTTCAAGTAATTTACGTACGGTGTTGTGCCTTTATTTCTCCATTGGGCACCATGTTACCTGGCTGGCACAACGTAACCTGGTACAACAGTCCCCGGATACGGGGACTGTTTCCCTACAAGATGGATGACAAGGGATAACTCGCATCAGGGAAAGTAATGGCAATGTCAGTGCATACAGGTTTCTACCTTACTAATAAATGTCAATTATCGTCACAACATATCATTTGGAAGAAAGAAAACTCAGTAGAAATCAGTATTAAAATAGATATTTTAACAATAGGTCGTTGTTTTTCGTATCGACGAATTAGGCTCGATGGTTTAGTCGGGAAGTAAAGAAAGTGATCTTTCGGAAAATCTGGTATCTCGGGTTCTGATTTCGGGTTCTGGTATTTCGGGTTCTGGTATCTTGGGTTCGGTATCTCGGGTTTGGTTCGGGTTCTGGGTTCGGGTTCTGGTGTCTCGGGTTCTGGCGTCTGGGGTTCTGGTTCTCGGGCTTGGTGTCTCGGGTTCTGGTGTTCGGGCTTTTTGTGTCTCGGGTCTGGTGCCCTCGGGTTCTGGTGTCTCGGGTTCTGGTCTCGGGTTCTGGTCTCGGGTTCTGGTATTCGGGTTTCGGGTATCTCGGGTTCTGGTGTTTCCCGGGTCTGTATCTCGGGTTCTGGTATCTGGGTTCTGGTATCTGGGGTTTTGGGATATCTCGGGTTCTGGTTCTCGGGTTTCTGGTTCTCGGGTTCTGGTATCTCGGGTTCGGTATCTCGGGTTCTGGTATCTCGGGTTCTGGTGTCTCGGGTTCTGGTATCTCGGGTTCTGGTATCTCGGGTTCTGGTTCCCGGGTTTGGTATCACGGGATTGGTGTCTCGGGTTCTGTATCTCGGGTTTTCTGGTATCTGGGTTTTTGTATCTCGGGATCGGGTGTCTCGGGTTCTGGTATCTGGGGATCTGGTGTCTCGGGTTCTGGTATCTCGGGTTCGGGTATCGGGGGTTCTGGTATCTCGGGTTCTGGTATCTCGGGTTCTGGTGTCTCGGGTTCTGGTATCTCGGGTTTGGTGTTTTTCTGGTATCTCGGTTCTGGGTTTTGGGCTTGGTATCTCGGGTTCTGGTAATCTCGGGTTCTGGTTGTCTCGGGTTCTGGTATCTCGGGTTCTGGTATCTCGGGTTCTGGTATCTCGGGATCTGGTGTCTCGGGTTCTGGTATCTCGGGTTCTGGTATCTCGGGTTCTGGTTCTCGGTTCAGGTATCTGGGGATCGGGTACTCGGGTTCTGGTTCTCGGGTTTGGTATTCGGGTTTGGTATTCTGGGGTTTTGGTACTCGGGTTCTGGTATCTCGGGTTCTGGTATCTCGGGATCTGGTGTCTCGGGTTCTGGTATCTCGGGTTCTGGTATCTCGGGTTCTGGTATCTCGGGTTCTGGTATCTCGGGTTCTGGTATCTCGGTTCTGTATCTGGGGTTTGGGTATCTCGGGTTCGGGTGTCTCGGGTTCTGGTATTGGTTCTGGTATCTGGTTCTGGTATCTGGGTTCTGGTATCTCGGGTTTGTATCTCGGTTCGGTATCTCGGGTTCTGGTATCTGGGGTTCTGGTGTCTCGGGTTCTGGTATCTCGGGTTCTGGTATTCTCGGGTTCTGGTATCTCGGTTCTGGTGTTCGGGTTTGGTATCTGGGTTCTGGTGTCTCGGGTTCTGGTTTTCGGGTTTCTGGTGTATCGGGTTCTGGTATCTCGGTTCTGGTATCTCGGGTTCTGGTATCTCGGGTTCTGGTATCTCGGGTTCTGGTATCTCGGGTTCTGGTATCTCGGGTTCTGGTATCTCGGGATCTGGTGTCTCGGGTTCTGGTATCTCGGGTTCTGGTATCTCGGGTTTGTGTCTGGTTTGATCTCGGGATCGTACTGGGGTTTGTTCTCGGGTTCTGGTATCTCGGGTTCTGGTATCTCGGGTTCTGGTATCTCGGGTTCTGGTATCTGGGTTCTGGTATCTCGGGATTCTGGTGTCTGGGTTCTGGTATCTCGGTTTGTATCTCGGTTTGGTATCTCGGGATCTGGTATCTCGGGTTCTGGTATCTCGGGATCGGGTATCGGTTCGGGTTCTCGGTTTGTATCTCGGGTTCTGGTATCTCGGGTTCTGGTATCTCGGGTTCTGGTGTTCGGGTTCTGGTATCTCGGGATCTGGTATCTGGGGTTCTGGTATCTCAGTTCTGGTACCCGGTTTGGGTTCTGGGTTCTGGTATCGGGGGTTTGGTATCTGGGATTGGTTCTCGGGTTCTGGTCGGGGACTGGTGCTCGGGTTCTGGTATCTGGGGTTCTGGTATCTCGGGATCTGGTATCTCGGGTTCTGGTGTCTCGGGTTCTGGTATCTCGTGTTCTGGTATCTCGGGATCTGGTATCTCGGGTTTGGTATCTCGGGATCGGGTGTCTCGGGTTCGGGTTTATCTCGTGTTTGTATCTGGGGACGATCTCGGGTTCTGGTATCTCGGGTTTCTGGTATCTCGGGTTCTGGTATCTCGGTTCGGGGCATCTCGGGTTCTGGTATCTCGGGTTCTGGTATCTCGGGTTCTGGTGCCCTCGGTTCTGGTACTCGGTTCTTGGTATCTCGGGTTCTGTATCTGGGGTTCGGGTTTATCTCGGGTTCTGGTATCTGGGGTTTTCTGGTATCTCGGGTTCTGGTATCTCGGTTCTGGTATCTCGGGTTCTGGTGTCTCGGGTTCTGGTATCTCGGGATCTGGTGTCTCGGGTTCTGGTATCTCGGGTTTGGTATCTCGGTTCTGGTATCTCGGGTTCTGGTATCTCGGGTTCGGGTTTATTCGGGTTCTGGTATCTCGGGTTCTGGTGTCTGGGGTTTCTGGAAATCTCGGGTTCTGGTATTCGGGTTCTGGTATCTCGGGTTCTGGGAGATTCTCTGAGCCATGACAAAGATGCTGAGTATATCACGTCATTAAATATCATATTTAAACCAATCATCATTATCAGTTCGTCTCAGCAGGGGGCAACGACTTCCAAACTTTTAACATTGTTTCCCGGAATTCAGTAAGAAAAACGTAATGTATTACAACGTTGTGCAATTCCAGGAAAGTATCCATATTCTATACTTCCAGTCATCAAAACTTTGGAGCCCGGTCCCTGGACCCATTGTGTACCTCTGTAATCTGTAAATACCTTTGTAACTTGTCATGATTGTGACTAGACCTACCTGGAGTTCATTACCTTTGTAAATTGTGAGTTCCATTACCTTTGTAAAATATGTGTATTCATTACCTCTGTTAACTTGTCACTATCAAAAACTTTGGGCCCAGTCCCTGGACCCATTATGTACCTCTGTTATCTTTTGACTACCGCCCACAGGATGGGTATGGGGTGCATAATAAACATATTAAACTAAACTAACTGTATGCGACTGGAATAGTGCAGAGTGCGGCATAAATTGATAATACATTTAAATATTAGTTTTGACAATTTAAAGATAATCACAAAAGGCATTTAAAGGTCAACATATGGAAGCTAATATACAAATTTCTTCAATAAAATTTGTAAATTAGGCCATATATAGTTCATATCTGAGTCAAACCTTCCAAAAAGAGCAATATCCTAAAGTACACAAGCACATTACATTTGACGCCTCTCAGAACTTGTATTATCATCACATAACAAGCTGAGACAACTTAAGACTAATTTTATGCAGCAATAAACAACTATCACGGGCAAAGGGGTACTTCATTTATTTTTTAAATTTCTTCTAAAATAGCGACATGGGACCCACGCTCACTAAAATTAATTCAATTTCTTCAGCAAGTAAGACTGACCAGCTCTGTAAGAATGTGTTTAATAAAAGACTAGTGAAGGTAACATATAAATGTTTAAGAATGATCTTGAGAGCACACCGGTCATACATGTACATAAAACAACATTAAACTTGATTTAACTTATCATTACCTAAGATTCTCATACAATTTCACAGAAAAATCTGATAAATAAAATCGGCATATTAAAATTTACACAACCTAACGTTGACAGATTTTCCTCCTTGATGAGGAAGAGTGAGCACTAAGAGTTTAAGTTGATCATACGATGTATTTTCCAGTTATTGCGGAGAATATAACACGATATGTGTCCAAACAGCTTTAACCATGGTGTGAGTGGTAGTTACCCCTTAGCCATGGTGTGAGTGGTAGTTACCCCTTAGCCATGGTGTGAGTGGTAGTTACCCCCTTAACCATGGTTGTGAGTGGTAGTTACCCCTTAGCCCCTGGGGTGAGTGGTAGTTTCCCCTTAGCCATGGTGTGAGTGGTAGTTACCCCTTAGCCATGGTGTGAGTGGTAGTTACCCCTTAGCCATGGTGTGAGTGGTAGTTACCCCTTAGCCATGGTGTGAGTGGTAGTTACCCCTTAGCCATGGTGTGAGTGGTAGTTACCCCTTAGCCATGTGTGAGTGGTAGTTACCCCTTAGCCATGGTGTGAGTGGTAGTTACCCCTTAGCCATGGTGTGAGTGGTAGTTACCCCTTAGCCATGGTGTGAGTGGTAGTTACCCCTTAGCCATGGTGTGAGTGGTAGTTACCCCTTAGCCATGGTGTGAGTGGTAGTTACCCCTTAGCCATGGTGTGAGTGGGGTTTACCCCTTAGCCATGGTGTGAGTGGTAGTTACCCCCTTTGCCATGGTGTGAGTGGTAGTTACCCCCTTTGCCATGGTTGGAGTGGTAGTTACCCCTTAGCCATGGTGTGAGTGGTAGTTACCCCTTAGCCATGGTGTGAGTGGTAGTCACTCCTTAACCATGGTGTGAGTGGTAGTTACCCCTTAGCCATGGTGTGAGTGGTAGTTACCCCTTAGCCATGGTGTGAGTGGTAGTTACCCTTAGCCATGGTGTGATGGTAGTTACCCCTTAGCCATTTGGGGTGAGTGGTAGTTACCCCTTAGCCATGGTGTGAGTGGTAGTTACCCCTTAGCCATGGTGTGAGTGGTAGTTACCCCTTAGCCATGGTGTGAGTGGTAGTCACTCCTTAACCATGGTGTGAGTGGTAGTCACCCCTTAGCCATTTGGGGTGAGTGGTAGTTACCCCTTAAACCATGTGTGGGGTGGTAGTCACTCCTTAACCATGGTGTGAGTGGTAGTTACCCCTTAGCCATGGTGTGAGTGGTAGTTACCCTTAGCATGGTGTGAGTGGTAGCTACCCCTTAGCCATGGTGTGAGTGGTAGTTACCCCTTGCCATGGTGTGAGTGGTAGTTACCCCTTTGTCATGGTGTGAGTGGTAGTTACCCCTTAGCCATGGTGTGAGTGGTAGTTACCCCCTTTGCCATGGTGTGTGGTGGTAGTTACCCCCTTTGCCATGGTGTGGAGTGGTAGTTACCCCTTAGTCATGGTGTGAGTGGTAGTTACCCCTTAGCCATGGTGTGAGTGGTAGTTACCCCTTAGCCATGGTGTGAGTGGTAGTTACCCCTTAGCCATGGTGTGAGTGGTAGTTACCCCCTTTGCCATGGTGTGAGTGGTAGTTTACCCCTTAGCATGGTGTGAGTGGTAGTCACTCCTTAACCATGGTTGTGAGTGGTAGTCACTCCTTAACCATGGTATGAGTGGTAGTCACTCCTTAACCATGGTGTGAGTGGTAGTCACCCCTTAGCCATGGTGTGAGTGGTAGTCACCCCTTAACCATGGTGTGAGTGGTAGTCACCCCTTAACCATGGTCTGAGTGCTAGTCACCCCTTAACCATGGTGTGAGTGGTAGTCACCCCTTAACCATGGTCTGAGTGCTAGTCACCCCTTAACCATGGTGTGAGTGGTAGTCACCCCTTAACCATGGTGTGGATGGTAGTCGCCCCTTAACCATGGTGTGGATGGTAGTCGCCCCTTAACCATGGTGTGGATGGTAGTTACCCCTTAACCATGGTGTGGATGGTAGTTACCCCTTAACCATGGTGTGGATGGTAGTCGCCCCTTAACCATGTTGTGGATGGTAGTCGCCCCTTAACCATGGTGTGGATGGTAGTTACCCCTTAACCATGGTGTGGATGGTAGTTACCCCTTAACCATGGTGTGGATGGTAGTTACCCCTTAACCATGGTGTGGATGGTAGTTACCCCTTAACCATGGTGTGGATGGTTAGTCGCCCCCTTAACCATGTTGTGGATGGTAGTCGCCCCTTAACCATGGTGTGGATGGTAGTTACCCCTTAACCATGGTGGGATGGTAGTTACCCCTTAAAACCCTGGTTTTGGATGGTAGTTACCCCTTAACCCCTGGTGGTGGATGGGAGTTACCCCTTAACCATGGTGTGGATGTATCGCCCCTTAACTATGTTGTGGATGGTAGTCGCCCCATAACCATGGTGTGGATGGTAGTTACCCCTTAACCATGGTGTGGATGGCAGTTACCCCTTAACCATGGTGTGGATGGCAGTTACCCCTTAACCATGGTGTGGATGGTAGTTACCCCTTAACCATGGTGTGGATGGCAGTTACCCCTTAACCATGGTGTGGATGGTAGTCGCCCCTTAACCATGGTGTTAATAATGGGCCCAGAGACGGTGCCACATTTTGATAGGTGAACATGTTACAGTGGTAATGAACAAGTTACAGTGGTAATGAACAAGTAACAGTGGTAATGAACAAGTTACAGTGGTAATGAACAAGTAACATGGTTTAAAGAACAAGTTTTCAGTGGCAATGAACAAGTTCAGTGGTAATGAACAAGTTACAGTGGCAATGAACAAGTTACGTGGTAATGAAAAAAGTTACAGTGGCAATGAACAAGTTACAGTGGTAATGAACAAGTAACAGTGGTAATGAACAAGTTACAGTGGTAATGAACAAGTAACAGTGGTAATGAACAAGTTACAGTGGTAATGAACAAGTTACAGTGGTAATGAACAAGTAACAGTGGTAATGAACAAGTTACAGTGGTAATGAACAAGTAACAGTGGTAATGAACAAAGTAACAGTGGTAATGAACAAGTTACAGTGGTAATGAACAAGTAACAGTGGTAATGAACAAGTTACATGGTAATGAACAAGTTAATAGTAATGAACAAGTTACAGTGGTAAGAACAAGTTACAGTGGTAATGAACAAGTTACAGTGGACTATCACATGGTAATATTGGTCACAATCGGAATAACTTGTGCAGACATGAAATCAGATTATAAAAAATATTACAATAATATTACCTTATGTTTATAAACATCGTTTAGGTGGTAATATGTTACTTATAGTGGGAAAGTCAGAATATTTCTCCAGAATGGTTGGTAATATACCACCGTCGTGAAATTCTTCGACATTTCCTGAACATTTCTAAGTTGTCTCTGAATTCAATAATTTTAATCGCATTCCAGCACATAATGTTACATTTAGTTTGGTCTGTTTCATCTGGTGGTGGTAATTTAACCTGCCAGAGATACTGGTAAGCTAGCTGGAGCCTGGTAACTCAGCCTGACCCTGGTAACCCAGCGGAGCCTGGTAACTCCAGCCGGAGCCTGGTAACCCAGCTGGAGCCTGGTAACCCAGCCTGAGCCTGGTAACTCAGCTGGAGTCTGGTAAGCTAGCTGGAGCCTGGTAACCCAGCCGGAGCCTGGTAACCCAGCTGGAGCCTGGTAACCCAGCTGGAGCCTGGTAACTCAGCCGGAGCCTGGTAACCCAGCTGGAGCTGGTAACCCAGCTGGAGACCTGGTAACCCAGCCGGAGCCTGGTAACCCAGCCGGAGCCTGGTAACCCAGCCGGAGCCTGGTAACTCAGCCGGAGCCTGATAACCCAGCCGGAGCCTGGTAACCTAGCCGGAGCCTGGTAACCCAGCCGGAGCCTGGTAACCCAGCCGGAGCCTGTAACCCAGCCGAGCCTGGTAACCCAGGCGGAGCCTGGTAACCCAGCCTGAGCCTGGTAACCCAGCCGGAGCCTGGTAACTCAGCCGGAGCCTGGTAACCCAGCCGGAGCCTGTTAACCCAGCCGGAGCCTGGTAACTCAGCCGGAGCCTGTTAACCTAGCCGGAGCCTGGTAACCCAGCCGGAGCCTGGTAACCCAGCCGGAGCCGGACGGTAGTGACATCCAAGAGTCTGATTATTTTCCTGGCTGCACCATAGACATGTGGCTCCTCCTGCATGATAGTGATGATAGATGGACTGACTGGTGTCAGTCTCCCTCAGTCCTAAGTCAATAAAGTTTAGTTGAATTTCTTTTCGCGTTTTTGTTCTCAAACTACTGACTGACAACCCAAGACTGTAATCTACTCTCTCTCTCTCTCTCTCTCTCTCTCTCTCTCTCTCTCTCTCTCTCTCTCTCTCTCTCTCTCTCTCTCTCTCTCTCTCTCTCTCTCTCTCTCTCTTTCTCTCTCTCTCTCTCTCTCTCTCTCTCTCTCTCTCTCTCTCTCTCTCTCTCTCTCTCTCTCTCTCTCTCTCTCTCTCTCTCTCTCTCTCTCTTTCTCTCTCTCTCTCTTAACAGGCATATGACTTAGCCAATTCACCAGTTCTATCATGCATCTGAAGACCAATGTGAGATGGTCTCCACAGAAAGTGTACACTGACTCCACTGTTTACAATCCGATCATATCTGGGTCTGGCTTCTGACACAAGCATGATACATGCATTGTGAATGATAAAGAATCAATTACAATTACAGTGTCAACCTTTGATACATGGACGCATTTGAGTGAGAGGAGTATGACGAACAGTAGAGTCCCAGTTATCGACGCCTGCTTCAGTGACTATGTGAGAGCCATCACTCTGTATGACAACTCCACAGCAGCAGTGAACAGAATTATCAACACACACACAAATGCATAATTTGTGAGTGTGTTTGCGGGACAGCTCGAGGCGCCTTGCTTGGTTTCAAGGCAAAGAATTGGTTGTGATTTATTTTTATTGTTATTTTTTTTGAGGGGGAGGGGGAATGATGAGGGATAGTGGTTGGATCGGAGTAATATCCCATGAAGTGGTGAAGTGTCACTGTTGCCTTACTTAACATAGATCATATATCTGGCTCATGCAAAAATCAGTTCCAGATTTTAAGATCCACCTGGAAGAGTGTTTACCACTGTTGAGGAAAGTTTGGACAGCCTCTGTATAAGGCTTCTATTAGCTTGCCTGAACATTTTAATCCCAATGAGAATTTTATTTCAGTGACACGATCTCTGATGCTTGGGATGATCAAGTTCACTCTGCATGTTTAGA
>NC_069442.1:4001674-4023682 GCF_026875155.1 Cherax quadricarinatus
CTGTGAGCGACTCATTAACCCTCATCTTCCATATTTGCTGTAAAATTTTTCTACAATCTTCACGTACTGATAAAGCCACTGAATGGCGAAACGTCTACAAGTAAAGATACCGATGTTGCACAGGGTGTCTAAACCAACATGAAAGAAACCCTGAAATACCCAAACACCCAACCCAGTTTCTCCCTCCAAAAGCAAACCCTGTATATGTTAAATTGTGGGGCTCAAAAAACTCCCAACCAAAAAGTTCAAAATAAAATAAAACATCTTAAAGCCCTTGGGACAAAAAAATTATTTTATACCTTTTTAAAATTTGTGGGAATTAAAAAAGAAAAAAAACCCGGAAAAAACCTAATAATTTCCTAGCAATGTTAAAATAGAAATAAAATAATTTAAAAAAAATTTAAAGTTGGTTGGAAAAATAGTTTAAATTTTAAAAAATAATTTATAAAACTAAAATTATTTTTAAAAATAATATAAAAATATATTATTCAGAAAACCGTGAATTTTTAAAAAACAGGAACAAAAAAAAACATTAATAATAATAATTAAAAAAAAAATTAAAAAATTAAAAAGTATTGGAAAATAACATTTCAATATTAAAAAATAATAAAAAAAATAAAAAAAAAAAAAAAAAAAAATATTAATAAAAATAATAATAATAATAAATAAATTTCCTTTTAAAATTTCCCGTAATAACTTAAAAATATTTAAATAAAAAAAAAAAAAATTAATAATGTAATAAATAACAAAACAAAAAACACAACAACATCCAACAAACACAACACAACACAACAAAAACGACAAAAACAATAACAACAAAAATAACAAAATAAAACACTTACAACAAACAACATCCAACACAACAACACAACAACAACAACAACACAACAATTGCCAAACCTAAAATAGAACAAACAAAAATAAACCTAAAAATTAAACCTAACAACATTTTAAAAAATAAAAATGATAAACTAAAAATAAAAATAAAAATAAAAATAAAAAATGAATAAATAAAACAAAACAAAAATGAACACTAACAACACTGCCAACACTAACAACACTGACAACACTAACAACACTGACAACACTAACAACACACTGACAACACTAACAACACTGCCAACACTAACAACACTAACAACACTGCCAACACTAACAACACTGCAACACTAACAACACTGACAACACTAACAACACTGCCCAACACTAACAACACTGAAACCAAAAACTGACAACACTAACAACACTGCAACACTAACAAACTAACAACACTAACAACACTAACACACTGCCAACACTAACAACACTAACACTGCCACACTAACAACACGACAACCACTAAAAACACTGACAACACTAACAACACTGACAACACTACAACACTAAAAACAACACTAACAACACTGCAAACTAACAACACACACACAAAACACTAACAACACTCCAACACTAACAATCCAACAAACAACACTGCCAACACTAACAACACGACAACACTAACAACACTGACAACACTAACAACACTGACACCCCTAACAACACTAACAACACTGCCAACACTAACAACACTGCCAACACAACAACACTGACAACACTAACAACACTGACAACACTAACAACACTAACAACACTGCCAACACTAACAACACTGCCAACACTAACAACACTGACAACACTAACAACACGACAACACTAACAACACTGACAACAACTAAAACACTAACAACACTACAACACTAACAACACTGACAACACTAACAACACGACAACACTAACAACACTGACAACACTGACAACACTAACAACACTGACAACACTAACAACACTGACAACACTAACAACACTGACAACACTAACAACACTGACAACACTAACAACACTGACAACACTGACAACCCGCAACCTGCACTAAAGGTCTAGAAAAATTTTAATTAATTTGCCTGATCTCTTAGAAGCAAGAAATGTGAAGTTATTAAGGTTAATATTTTCCCCCAACTTGACTCCCATCTTGACAGTTATGAGGCTCACCATACATGTGTACAGTTATGGGGCCCCACATGCCATCTGTGACAGTTTATTGAGAAGGCTCACCATCTGTGACAGTTATGAGGCTCACCATATGTGACAGTTATGAGGCTCACCATCTGTGACATTTGTGGTAGAAAGGCTTGATTTTCTTACTGAAAGCAATGACCCAGAACACCATTATGTTGCCTGGAAACAATATCAGGTCTGGAAACAGGAAGAAGTCACTCTTCAGAGATATCACTTTTAGCTGTTTACTTAACTCTGAGTGGATGACAGCTCAACATAATGATATTGTTCCAAGTGATATTATCTTTGGCAGATTTACTTTGGATGAGAAATTTTTCATACATGGATGTCTCCCATTGGTCAATTCTAAGTATCTCATTCGTCAGCAAATGGATGTTCAATTTTTGATCAATAACTAACGAATGCTTCTTCTGAGTGATTTCAAAATATTATTGATGGTTTAAGAAGGATAATGACACCCTCCATATGTTTAGTTCAAGTTGGACCAAATCTAAAATTTTACTGAAACAGTTCAAAGCTTGGAATCACGTGAATCAGATAAGTTACTGGAGAAGGCCTTTTCTGATCGCATTCAAACTTTTACCATTGTTGGGCTTTGTTAAAAGAGCTTGTCACTCACTCTGATGTATATTTTTTTTAACCGCCGTCACCCATCGAGGCAAGGTGACCCGAGAAAGAAGAAACATTTTCACCATCCCTCACTCCATCACTGTCTTGCCCGAGGTACGTTGATAATACTGTTTAGATGTTCTTCCAAACTGCAAATATCCCCACCTCTTTCAGAGTACAGGCACTGTACTACCCACCACCACCTCTCCTTCAGAGTGCAGGCACTGTACTACCCACCACCACCTCTCCTTCAGAGTGCAGGCACTGTACTACCCACCACCACCTCTCCTTCAGAGTGCAGGCACTGTACTACCCACCACCACCTCTTTCAGAGTGCAGGCACTGTACTACCCACCACCACCTCTCCTTCAGAGTGCAGGCACTGTACTACCCACCACCACCTCTCCTTCAGAGTGCAGGCACTGTACCTCCCACCACCACCTCTCCTTCAAGTGCAGGCACTGTACTTTCCCCTACCCCCTCTTTCAGATGCAGGCACTGTACTTTCCCCACCACCTCTCTTCAGAGTGCAGGCACTGTAACTACCCCCCCACCACCTCTCCTCAGAGGCAGGGACTGGTTTCTACCCCCCACCACCTCCCCTCCCCGAGTGCAGGCACTGTACTCCGCCACCACCTCTTTCCGAGTCAGGCAACTCCCACCCATAGCACCTCTTCCCCCTTTAGAGTGCGGAACTGTACTTTCCGCCACCCCCCTCTTTCAGAGGCAGGCACTGTCTTTCCCACCACCACCCTCCTTCAATGCAGGCACTGTACTACCCACCACCACCTCTCCTTCAGAGTGCAGGCAAATGTACTACCCACCCACCACCTCTCCTTCAAGTGCAGGCACTGTACTACCCACTACACCTCTCCTTCAGAGTGCAGGCACTGTACTTCCCCAACACCTCTCTTCAGAGTGGCAGGCACTGTACTTACCCTACCACCCCTCCTCCTTCCAAGTGCAGGCACTGTACTTCCCACCACCACCTCTCCTTCAGAGTGCAGGCACTGTACTACCCACCACCACCTCTCCTTCAGAGTACAGGCATGTACTTCCACTAGCACCTCTCCTTCAAGTGCAGGTACTGTACTTTCCCCACCACCTCTCCCTTCCAAGTGCAGGCACTGTACTTTCCACCACCACCCCTCCTTCAGAGTGCAGGCACTGTACTACCCACCACCATTTCTCCTTCAGAGTACAGGCACTGTACTACCCACCACCACCTCTCCTTCAAAGTGCAGGCACTGTACTTCCCACTAGCACCTCTCCTTCAGAGTGCAGGCACTGTACTTCCCACTAGCACCTCTCCTTCAGAGTGCAGGCACTGTACTTCCCACTACACCTCTCCTTCAGAGTGCAGGCACTGTATCCACCCACACCTCTCCTTCAAGGGAGGCACTGTACTTCCCACCACCCCCTCTCCTTCAGAGTGCAGGCACTGTACTTCCCACACACCTCTCCTCAGAGTGCAGGCACTGTACTTCCCCCCTCACCTCTCCTTTCAGAGTGCAGGCACTGTACTTCCACCACCACCTCTCCTTCAGAGTGCAGGCACTGTACTACCTACCACCACCTCTCCTTCAGAGTGCAGGCACTGTACTACCTACCACCACCTCTCCTTCAGAGTGCAGGGACTGTACTTTCCACCACCACCTCTCTTTCACAGTGCAGGGACTGTACTTTCCACCACCACCTCTCTTTCAGAGTGCAGGCACTGTACTTTCCACCACCACCTCTCCTTCAGAGTGCAGGCACTGTACTTTCCACCACCACCTCTCCTTCAGAGTGCAGGCACTGTACTTTCCACCACCACCTCTCTTTCCCGAGTGCAGGACGTGCCTTTCCACCACACCTCTTTCAGAGTGCAGGCACTGTACTTCACCACCACACCCTCTTCAGAGTGCAGGCACTGTACTTTCCACCACCACCTCACCTTCCGAGTGCAGGCACTGTACTTTCCACCACCACCTCTCTTTCAGAGTGCAGGGACTGTACTTTTCCCCCACCCCCTCTCCTTCAAGTGCAGCACTGTGCTTTCCCACCACCCCTTTTTCAGAGTGCAGGCAGTTCTTCCACCACCACCCCCTCTTCAGAGTGCAGGCACTGTAAATTTTCCCCCACCACCCCTCCTTCCCGAGTGCAGGAATGTACTTTCCCCCACCACCCTCCTTCAGAGTGCAGGCACTGTACTTTTAAACCCCCACCCCTCCTTCAGAGTGCAGGAAAAGTACTTCCACCACCACCTCTCCTTCAGAGTGCAGGCACTGTACTTTCCCCCCACCCCCTCCTTCAGAGTGCGCAGTATTTTCCCAACCAACCCTCCTTCAGAGTGCAGGCACTGTACTTCCCACCACACCCCTTCAAGTGCAGGCACTGTACTTCCCACGACCACCTCGCCTTCAAAAGTGCAAACACTTGTTCCCAACCACCACCAACGTCCTTCAGAGTGCAGACTGGTGCTTCCACCATACCCCTCCTTCAGAGTGCAGGTATGTACTCCCACCAACCCTCCTTCAGAGTGCAAAGGGACTGTACTTCCCATCACGCCCCCTTCAGAGTGCAACACTGTACCTTCCACCACCACCTCCCTTCAGAGTGGGAGGTACTGTATTCACCTACAAACTCCCCCAGAGGCTATTGTACTCCACGAAAACCCTCCAAGTGCAATTGACATCACCATCACCCCCCCAGAGTGCAGGGCACTGTACTACTTTTCCACAAACCACCCCCATTCAGAGGGCAGGGATGGGAGTGATCATGTCAAAACCTCACCCTCCAAGGGAATAACATAGTTCAATGGGTGAAGCAGATGGGTAATGAGAACCTCAACAGGGATGCCAAGCCATGATGAACTTTAGTCACTTGTTCTCTAGGGCTGGATAATCTGCACCAACAGCCCTTCAAGCAGGGAAGTTGCTGACCTAGAAAATTCCCCAGAAACCCAACGGCCGCATAACGAATAAAACACCTCAATTAGGGAGCCTTAACCCTGAACCTTTCCCCTGGAAGCAGGCGGAGGAACTGTTTTTACACCAGAAATCCTTTGAGGGCAGTACCGGAAATTTGCACACAAATCACCCAACTGAAGCAAAAGACTGGCGACGATGCCCCAACCCCCCCATGAAAGCAGGTGTTTCCCCCTACCCCTTCCTAAGTGTCAGGGGGACAAATACTCAACTCCTCCCCTCACAGGGGGATTAAAAATACCCCTTCCCTTTAAGAGAGGCACTGATTCAACCCCCTTTTAAAATGGGACCACTGACCACCCCGGGTTGGCTTTGAGTTTGGATTCGTTCCCACATAACAGCCTTTGATCAGGGGCCTGATTCCCCCCATCCTTTCCCGAGGCGGGGGCCGTTACCCCCCAACCCCTCCCAGGTAAACCCCAAGTTTCTGTATTCCCACACCACCCCTCCTTTAGAGTGCAGGACTGTACCCACCAAAAACCCCCCCCCCTTCAAGTGCAGGCAACTGTACTTCCCACAACCCCCCTCCTTTAGAGTGCAGGCACGTATTTCCACTACCACCCTCCTTTAAGAGTGCAGGCACTGTACTTCCCACAAACCCCCCCTCTTCAGAGTGCAGGGACTGTACTTTCCCACCACCCCCTCCTTTAGAGTGCAGGCACTGTAAAATTTCCCCACCACCCTCCTTCAGAGTGCGGGCAAATGTACTTCCCACCCCACCCCTCCTTCAATGCAGGCAAATATTTCCCACAAACCACCCCTCCTTCAGAGTGGGCACTGTATTTCCACAAACCCCAACCTCCTTCAGAGTGCAGGGACTGTACTTCCCCACAGTGCCCTCCTTCCCAAATGCAGCACTGTAATTTCCCACCACCACCCCTCCTTCAGAGTGCGGGCACTGTATTTCCCACAACCACCCCTCCTTCAGAGTGCGGGCACTGTATTTCCCACAACCACACCTCCTTCAGAGTGCGGGCACTGTACTTCCCACAACCACCCCTCCTTCAGAGTGCAAGCACTGTACTTCCCACCAGTACCCTCCTTCAGAGTGCAGGCACTGTATTTCCCACAACCACCCCTCCTTCAGAGTGCGGGCACTGTACTTCCCACAACCACCCCTCCTTCAGAGTGCGGGCACTGTACTTCCCACAACCACCCCTCCTTCAGAGTGCAGGCACTGTATTTCCCACAACCACCTCCTTCAGAGTGCGGGCACTGTACTTCCCACAACCACCCCTCCTTCAGAGTGCGGGCACTGTACTTCCCACAACCACCCGTCCTTCAGAGTGCAGACATTGTACTTTCCACCACCGTCCTTCTTTCAGAGTGGAGGCACTGGACTTTCCACTAGCACTCCTTCAGAGTGCAGGCACTGTACTTCCCACCGGTTCCCATGAACCCTATCATAAATATCTTGCTCACACTCCAACAGCACATCAAGTCATGAAAGCCATTTGTCTTCCCTCACTCCTATCAGGCATGCTCACACATGCTTACCTGGAGTTTACCTGGAGAGAGTTCCGGGGATCAACGCCCCCGCGGCCCGGTCTGTGACCAGGCCTCCTGGTGGATCAGAGCCTGATCAACCAGGCTGCTGCTGCTGGCTGCACGCAAACCAACGTACGAGCCACAGCCCGGCTTTTCAGGAACCGACTTTAGGTGCTTGTCCAGTGCCAGCTTGAAGACTGCCAGGGGTCTGTTGGTAATCCCCCTTATGTATGCTGGGAGGCAGTTGAACAGTCTCGGGCCCCTGACACTTATTGTATGGTCTCTTAACGTGCTAGTGACACCCCTGCTTTTCATTGGGAGGATGTTGCATCGTCTGCCAAGTCTTTTGCTTTCGTAGTGAGTGATTTTCGTGTGCAAGTTCGGTACTAGTCCCTCTAGGATTTTCCAGGTGAATATAATCATGTATCTCTCCCGCCTGCGTTCCAGGGAATACAGGTTCAGGAACCTCAAGCGCTCCCAGTAATTGAGGTGTTTTATCTCCGTTATGTGCGCCGTGAAGGTTCTCTGTACATTTTCTAGGTCAGCAACTTCACCTGCCTTGAAAGGTGCTGTTAGTGTGCAGCAATATTCAGGCCTAGATAGAACAAGTGACCTGAAGAGTGTCATCATGGGCTTGGCCTCCCTAGTTTTGAAGGTTCTCATTATCCATCCTGTCATTTTTCTAGCAGATGCGATTGATACAATGTTATGGTCCTTGACGGTGAGATCCTCCGACATGATCACTCCCAGGTCTTTGACGTTGGTGTTTCGCTCTATTTTGTGGCCAGAATTTGTTTTGTACTCTGATGAAGATTTAATTTCCTCGTGTTTACCGTATCTGAGTAATTGAAATTTCTCATCGTTGAACTTCATATTGTTTTCTGCAGCCCACTGAAAGATTCGGTTGATGTCCGCCTGGAGCCTTGCAGTGTCTGCAATGGAAGACACTGTCATGCAGATTCGGGTGTCATCTGCAAAGGAAGACACGGTGCTGTGGCTGACATCCTTGTCTATGTCGGATATGAGGATGAGGAACAAGATGAGAGCGAGTACTGTGCCTTGTGGAACAGAGCTTTTCACCGTAGCTGCCTCGGACTTTACTCTGTTGACGACTACTCTCTGTGTTCTGTTTGTGAGGAAATTATAGATCCATCGACCGACTTTTCCTGTTATCCCTTTAGCACGCATTTTGTGCGCTATTACGCCATGGTCACACTTGTCGAAGGCTTTTGCAAAGTCTGTATACATTACATCTGCATTCTTTTTATCTTCTAGTGCATTTAGGACCTTGTCGTAGTGATCCAATAGTTGAGACAGACAGGAGCGACCTGTTCTAAACCCATGTTGCCCTGGGTTGTGTAACTGATGGGTTTCTAGATGGGTGGTGATCTTGCTTCTTAGGATCCTTTCAAAGATTTTTAGGATATGGGATGTTAGTGCTATCGGTCTGTAGTTCTTTGCTGTTGCTTTACTGCCCCCTTTGTGGAGTGGGGCTATGTCTGTTGTTTTTAGTAACTGTGGGACGACCCCCGTGTCCATGCTCCCTTTCCATAGGATGGAAAAGGCTCGTGATAGGGGCTTCTTGCAGTTCTTGATGAACACGGAGTTCCATGAGTCTGGCCCTGGGGCAGAGTGCATGGGCATGTCATTTATCGTCTGTTCGAAGTCATTTGGCATCAGGATAACATCGGATAGGCTTGTGTTAACCAAATTTTGTGGCTCTCTCATAAAAAATTCGTTTTGATCTTCGACTCTCAGTCTGGTTAGCGGCTTGCTAAAAACTGAGTCATATTGGGACTTGAGTAGCTCACTCATTTCCTTGCTGTCATCTGTGTAGGACCCATCTTGTTTAAGTAGGGGCCCAATACTGGATGTTGTTCTCGACTTTGATTTGGCATAGGAGAAGAAATACTTTGGGTTTCTTTCGATTTCATTTATGGCTTTTAGTTCTTCCCGCGATTCCTGACTCCTATAAGATTCCTTTAGCTTGAGTTCGATGCTTGCTATTTCTCTGACCAGTGTCTCCCTACGCATTTCAGATATATTGACCTCTTTTAGCCGCTCTGTTGTTCTTTTCCGTCGCCTGTAAAGGGAGCGCCTGTCTCTTTCTATTTTACATCTACTCCTCCTTTTTCTTAGAGGAATAAGCCTTGTGCATACATCGAGTGCCACCAAGTTAATCTGTTCTAGGCATAAGTTGGGTCTGTGTTGCTTAGTATATCTTCCCAGCTTATATCGGTTAGGACTTGGTTTACTTGGTCCCACTTTATGTTTTTGTTATTGAAGTTGAATTTGGTGAATGCTCCCTCGTGACTAGTCTCATTATGTCGGTCTGGGGCTCCACACATACATGTCTGAACCTCAATTATGTTGTGATCTGAGTATATTGTTTTTGATATGGTGACATTTCTTATCAGATCATCATTGTTAGTGAAGATGAGGTCTAGTGTATTCTCCAGTCTAGTAGGCTCTATTATTTGCTGGTTTAAACTGAATTTTGTGCAGAGATTTAAAAGCTCGTGTGAGTGTGAGTTTTCATCAGAGCTGCCTCCTGTGTTATTAGTGCAACAATATTATTTGCTATATTCCTCCCATTTAGGTGCCTTAAGTTGAAATCCCCAGGAGCAAGATGTTGGGTGCAGGAGCTGGAGGATTTCCAGACAGTGGTCAATTTTTAAACAGCTGTTCCTGGAATTGCTGGGATGTTGCATCCGGAGGCTTGTAGACTACCACAATGACTATGGTTTTGGTTCTCGACCTTTACTGCTAAAACTTCCACTACATCATTTGAGGCATTTAGCAGTTCTGTGCAAACAAGTGACTCTGCAATGTACAGGCCAACCCCCCCCCCCTTTTGCCTGTTCCTCTGTCACATCTGTATAGGTTGTAACCTGGGATCCATATTTCGTAGTCCAAGTGATCCTTTATGTGGGTCTCAGTGAAAGCCGCGAACATTGCCTTTGCCTCTGCAAGCAGTCCACGGATGAAAGGTATTTTGTTGTTTGTTGCTGGCTTTAGACCCTGTATATTTGCAAAGAAAAAACGTCATCGGACTGGGGGTATTGTTGGTACTGGGGGGGGATTTTTTTTCCGGCATTAGTATCTGTATCTGTTGGTTTGGAGGGGAGGGGCCATCGACTGTGGTTCCACTCCAGGAATGACTGGATTTGGTGTACGATTTCTGCCATTTCGTGCCAGTTTTTTTTCCTTCCTGGCACTAAAACACCTCTCCCTCTTGAGTGGCTGTGGCTACCCAGGTTTTCCCATGGCCTGGATGTTTTGTATCTTTTTGTCCCCTTTAGAGGGTGTGCCTGGCAATTTTTAAATTATAGCCAGTCTTTCCTGTACTGAAGAGGTGCACATTTCAGGGTGAAAAAGCTTACAGGAAGGGAGTTTGCATTTTCCTGTTGTCATATGGGCACGGCATTTTCTAGGGCGGTCATAGTTGCACGTCCCATCTGTTTTTAAAGATTTCCCATGTCTGCAGATACCAAGTGCATAGTATGTGCACAGGCTTGGTTTCCGTTTGCCTTGGGTTTCTGTGACTGTATTCCCTGTTGGTGCATGTTTCCCTGTCTTATTCCTATCCTCCCTAGCACCAACAATGGAGCTCCCACCAGTTGTTTTTGGTAATATATCCTCACTGTAGCTAGTGGAGTCCTCTTGTTTGCTATTTCCTGTGGTATTTCTAGTTTGCAATATTGGTTTTATCTTATCTTTGACTACACTTGTTTCCCCACTATGGCTCCTGTCCCCTATGAGGTCATTTATATGTATTCCTTCCTGCGTATAATTCCCGACTACCTGGGCAAAATCTCCAGCTTCACCATTACTGTCTCCCAGGACAGCACCTCCATCTTCACCATTACTGTCTCCCAGGACAGCAACCTCCAGCTTCACCATTACTGTCTCCCAGGACAGGCACCTCCAGCTTCACCATTACTGTCTCCCAGGACAGCACTATCAGCCCCACATTACTGACTACCAGGACTTCACCTCCAGCCTTACATTTTTTGACTACATGGCCAGTATAAAGGGCAGTACCATTCAGCCCAGATTTTTTTATGTTTCCATCTGTTGTAGAAAGCTTCCGGGTTTTGTCTATGAAAGCAGCTTTGATGTTGTCCTCTTTTAATACCCTTGGTGATTTTAGTCCACAGATTTTCCCCCATTTGGGCATACCCAAAAACACTTCCCCTGTTTTAATACTGCTTGTAGCTAGTTCCTTTGGGATATCTGCACAAGGGCGTGACACCAATTTCCACAAAAATGAAAAATTTAAATCCATTGGAAGGCCGTTTGTTTGATTGACCGCAGACTACACAGAGCTTCATAATGATTTGAATGGTTGATTTAATGTAATTCCACTAGCAACCTCTTGAATACTCTATTAATAACCTCCTTAAATGAAGCTCTAGCTGTTTGTATTTTTATTTCTAAGTAGTTGGACAGCTTACCGTGTACGTTCCTGATTTATATTTGTTGTTTGTGTTTGATAAGGGCGCCTACAACCCCATCCGTTTACAGTCTTCTTTATTGTCCAACGAAACCGTTTGAAACCAGTCAAGGGTTCGGACCATCAAGGGTTCGGACCAGTCGAGGGTTCGGACCAGTCGAGGGTTCGGACAAGTCGAGGGTCCGGACCAGTCGACCTGATCTGATCAGTGGGTCACTTATTTGGGCTAACACATGAAGGATCTACTGGAAATTATCTACCCGAGTAATATGTGATTTGATTGATACAAAAGTATAACTTGCGTGTTGAAGAGCCGGTGATTTCTGGCAGCTCCTACAGTGACGAACGGTCGAGCCTCAACCCTTGTTTATCAATCGCTGTATCTAGCTTTTCTAGTTTTTTTTTTTCGTCTCCACCACAATAAATGCTATATTATCACTATAGTTGACTGGTGGAAATTTTGGAGGAAGGACGCTTTTTCTGTAGTAATAAATGTTTCTCGTTGTGTATATTGCGACCGCTGGTAACTACAGGTTATATGAAATTCACAGTAACGTCTGGTATTTCAAGAAAAAAGAAACTAATGAAAGTCACTCCACTCCACTAAGTACCATTATAATACTGCTTACTGGATGTCTAAGCCCCTCACTTAAAAAACCTCCTTTACCCCCTGTCTCTAACCTCTGTTAGGACGACCCCTACCCTGCCTTCCCTCCATGACAGTTTTATACATCCTCCAGTTAATCCTATTTCTCCATCCTCATTAAATATCCAGACCACTTCAACAACCCCACTTGAATCCTCTGGATAATACACGAAGGAAACACCACACAGTGCCCTCAGATATATACACCACACACTGCCCTCAGATATATACACCACACACTGCCCTCAGATATATACACCACACACTGCCCTCAGATATATACACCACACACTGCCCTCAGATATATACACCACACACTGCCCTCAGATATATACACCACACACTGCCCTCAGATATATACACCACACATGCCCTCAGATATATACACCACACACTGCCCTCAGATATATACACCACACACTGCCCTCAGATATATACACCACACACTGCCCTCAGATATATACACCACACACTGCCCTCAGATATATACACCACACACTGCCCTCAGATATATACACCACATACTGCCCTCAGATATATACACCACACACTGCCCTCAGATATATACACCACACACTGCATTCAGATATATACACCACACACTGCCTCAGATATATACACCACACACACTGCCCTCAGATTTATACACCACACACTGCCCTCAGATATATACACCACACACTGCCCTCAGATATATACACCACACACTGCATTCAGATATATACACCACACACTGCCCTCAGATATATACACCACACACAGCCCTCAGATATATACACCACACACTGCCCTCAGATATATACACCACACACTACCCTCAGATATATACACCACACACTGCCCTCAGATATATACAGCACACACTGCCCTCAGATATATACACCACACACTGCCCTCAGATATATACACCACACACTGCCCTCAGATATATACACCACACACTACCCTCAGATATATACACCACACACTGCCCTCAGATATATACAGCACACACTGCCCTCAGATATATACACCACACACTGCCCTCAGATATATACACCACACACTGCCCTCAGATATATACAGCACACACTGCCCTCAGATATATACACACACACTGCCTCAGATATATACACCACACACTGCCCTCAGATATATACAGCACACACTGCCCTCAGATATATACAGCACACACTGCCCTCAGATATATACACCACACACTGCCCTCAGATATATACACCACACACTGCCCTCAGATATATACAGCACACACTGCCCTCAGATATATACACCACACACTGCCCTCAGATATATACACCACACACTGCCCTCAGATATATACACCACACACTGCCCTCAGATATATACACCACACACTGCCCTCCCACCAGCCTCCTCGTAACAACATTCACAACTCAAACTTCACACTCATATAAGAATGTAGGTACCACTATACCCTCATAGATTTTCCTTTTGCCTTATTTACATAATCTATGGAGGGATTATATACATAATCCCTCCAAGGATTATGTATATAATTTGAGAACACCATAGCAGCTGAGCTCCAGAATGTCAACCCTTGTCAACTGTTACTAAGTGAAGGTTTATGAAGCAAGTGACAGGTGCCGATGCGCTCGTGGTTTGCATGAGATAACTTCAGGAAGCCTCTTCTGCTCAGCTGGAAAATTTCGACTCTTCTATCTTAGGTAGAAAAATGTTGGTATTATTAATGGAATGTGTTGGTGCCATTTTCCCCATTTTAATTTCTAAATATTCTACAATTAATAACTCGATTATACTTTGTAAATTGAGCCATGGCACTGATGAGGGGCACTTGATCCAAGGAACCTGAGTTATTCTACCCTTCCCTAGAGAGAATATAAACGCCTCTAATTCCTCATAACCACACCGGGTTTAACTTTCCCGTAATAAAATAGAATCATTGTGAAAATTGTTAATCTTAAACTACTGATGAATCAAGTAAATAAAACGTTTCTTTGATATAAACTGAATAGTTGAAGTTTTTAGTTAAATAGATCAAGTTTTTAGTTAAACAGTTGAAGTTTTTAGTTAAATAGATCAAGTTTTTAGTTAAACAGTTGAAGTTTTTAGTTAAATAGATCAAGTTTTTAGTTAAATAGATGAAGTTTTTAGTTAAATAGATCAAGTTTTTAGTTAAACAGTTGAAGTTTTTAGTTAAATAGATCAAGTTTTTAGTTAAACAGTTGAAGTTTTTAGTTAAATAGATCAAGTTTTTAGTTAAATAGATGAAGTTTTTAGTTAAATAGATCAAGTTTTTAGTTAAATAGATCAAGTTTTTAGTTAAATAGATCAAGTTTTTAGTTAAAAGATCAAGTTTTTAGTTAAATAGATCAAGTTTTTAGTTAAATAGATCAAGTTTTTAGTTTACATTGTCCAGTACTAGACAACTTGTGTCTGATAAATTTTATTCAAGTTAGGTTCTCTCTTGACTTACCTGGAGTATAACTGGAGAGAGTTCCGGGGGTCAGCGCCCCTGCGGCCCGGTCTGTGACCAGCCCTCATGGTGGATCAGGGACTGATCAACCAGACTGTTCCTGCTGGCCGTACGTAATCCACCGTACGAACCACAGCCCGGCTGGTCAGGTACTAACTTCAGGTTCCTGTGGAGTCAAGTTTTATGCGGTGGTTTTATTAATTATAACTGAATTTTCTGTGAAATAAGTTCAGACTGGTTCTTCCTAACATAAATGTTAATATTGTACCTCAATGTTTATAACATTTGTATCCCATTAACACCATTGTACAAACAATCCATGTTAATTACTTAAATATAATTTAATCAATAATTTGCTTAACTAAAGGATAATCAGTCTTATTTAGAGAGAAGTTTGGGTTGATTTTGTCCTGTGCGGATCCCAATTTGATTTTTTGAGGAAAATAAAAATGAGAATTTTAAAAAATTTCGTTTAATACAAAAATTTATGAGTTGCTTATTCGATTAACCTCAGCTCTTCAGCACCGATAACTTTATATTACAAGTTAAGACAAACTTCAAACTGTGCTGGTGTATTTTTTTTTTCTGGGGAGGGGGGGGGGGAATTTGGTTGTTCTGAGATAGCAAGAAAATGTCTTAAGGCGATGTATCGGAGACCGCGGAGCACCAGTCTTGTAGTAAGTTACTTCGTCTCTTCGGAGACCCCGGAGCACCAGTCTTGTAGTAAGTTACTTCGTCTCTTCGGAGACCCCGGAGCACCAGTCTTGTAGTAAGTTTACTTCGTCTCTTCGGAGGACCCCGGAGCACCAGTCTTGTAGTAAGTTACTTCGTCTCTTCGGAGACCCCGGAGCACCAGTCTTGTAGTAAGTTACTTCGTCTCTTCGGAGACCCCGGAGCACCAGTCTTGTAGTAAGTTACTTCGTCTCTTCGGAGACCCCGGAGCACCAGTCTTGTAGTAAGTTACTTCGTCTCTTCGGAGACCCCGGAGCACCAGTCTTGTAGTAAGTTACTTCGTCTCTTCGGAGACCCCGGAGCACCAGTCTTGTAGTAAGTTACTTCGTCTCTTCCTGCCACTTGCACTGAGCATCGAAAAGAAAGTTTAGAATGCAAACGAGCGAAATGATTTTCTAGCATTGTCTCTCAAGATTGGAACCTGAGCACTCTGCATCACGGTACTTAAATAGCCAGACTCTTATAAATATCTGTTTCGACTGGCTCCTTTGGTTCCTTTGATTCCTTTCGCTAGTCTCACTCTCGGAATTTTCCAGACCTGTCCAGTTTTCATGGTGCTTTCGTTCCTGCCCTTGATAACATGCTCTCAAGAACTGCCGTTTTTATCGTCGCTATCAACTTGCCATTTCTTCTCATCAATCTAATTAATATTGTTAACGTTCCTTCTAGCAAGGCAATTCGACGAGTGTCCGTGATCGCGAGGATTACCTGGGAGAAACTGAACACTTCCCCTCAGATTCACGCATCTACATTACCTGGGAGAAACTGAACACTTCCCCTCAGATTCACGCATCTACATTCCTCTCATCTCCAACTTTTGATCGCATCAAGAGAAATTACTGCCATAAATTTCGGACTCTCTCTGATCTCTGTCCTCCTGACTTTGGTCTTTTTCAACTTTTTCATGTTATCTGTCTCTCTCTACCTTATGGTCTTTCTAGCACTTGTAAATGTGATATTTCTCTACGTCCTATCATTTCCTGTAAAGATTTCTGTCTCTTATTTCTTGTCTCTTAGCAGGCTAAAACCCTCACACTCTTTCTTGGTACTTTTTTTCCCCGCTCATCTCCGTCACACTTAAGACGTCATCGAACGCCTTCGCTCTCTCCCGACCTGTACGTTGATAAGTCTTGACTTTAAGTCCCTCTTCATCAATGTCCCACTAGATGGTGTTCTCAATTTTTTTTAGAGTGATAGACAATGAAGGGTTACTTCATCTTCCCATACCTACTGATTTCTTTCTTGATTTTATTCGTCTTTGTGTGGACTCCAACTCCTTTTTCTTTCTTTCATGGGCTCTTCTACATCCCCAGTTCTTGCTAACCTTTACAAGGATTACTTGAAAACTGTTTTACATCCTAATACTGGTGTCCGCCCTTCACTCTGGCTAAGCTATGTAGATAATGTCTTCTCTTTGGTCCTATGACTCGAGTCTCTTCCAACGATTTATCGATACCCTTAACAATCTTGTTCCATCCAACAAGTTCAAAGCTGAATGGAAATTCAACTTTTTGCTTCATTTCCTTCATGTACATATCTGTCGTTCGGTTACAGGCTTCTCCGTTTATCACAAGCTTATGCACAGTGGCATGTACGTTCACAACTTTTCTCACCATGCTTTCTCCATGCACTCGATATTTGTGACCCTCAGTTCCTTGACTCGGCAATGTCCACTCATCGTAATTCATTTATTTCTCTCGCCACTGCTGCTCTTCCGATTTCATAAACTCTACTTCTCATATGTTAAACGAGCACTCTTCTCTACCAAAATCTCTACTCCGTGAAATCCGTTCCTTTGACATGAAACTTGTCACCAAAACTTCGCAGTAATCTGGTTCGTACCTCTCCTCCTGCTATTGATACTTCAGGAGTCTTCTCCATTTTTTGTTCTTCTTGTCATCTCTTGGAGAAACTGGTCGCTCTCTTTCTGACAGACTTAAAGAGCACACACACACACACACACACACACACAGAAAAAAAAAAAAGAAGTTAGACTTGCCGACATTAATAATGCTCTTTTCTGTCATGTTAGATATCAGAGTCATCCGGTTAACTTGTCCTCTGCCAGAAGTGTCTGCTCTTCTAGTCGTCTTGTTGAAGCATCACTTATACATAACTTTCTTAATATGAATCATTAGTCGTGGCTTTGTCCCTGCAGATGGCTTCCTTTCACATTACATTGTCAAATGCTCAATAATTCAGAATACTCGTGACTTGACCTGATTTTTTATTTCTTCCCTTACCTATTCTCCTTTCCTATATATTTTTAATCTATCGTTTCTTCTGCCTAGGTGAGTTTTGTCCAGTGAGTTTCGTCCTGGATTTTAGTCCGACCTTCGTGACCATTATCTCTTCTGCTGTGCTTTTTTTTTCCTTCTTGTCCTTAGACTACCCCCACTATTACTACTACTACTACTACTACTACTACTACTACTACTACTACTACTACTACTACTACTACTACTACTACTACTACTACTACTACCACTACTTCTATCACTGTTTCTAATATACTACTACTTCCTCTTCTCGTTCTACTCCCTTCCCTTCATGCTTCAGCGTTGCCAGTTAATGTTCCTGGTCAGACCAAAACATTGTCATAATTTTCATTCTCCTATGTGCAGGTTATTTGTGTATTGTTCCAGTCACGGTGTTGTGCCTTATCTTACTTTATTTCTGAGATGAGATTACTTATCACAAGCCTTGTGTGTGTGTGTGTGTGGTGTGTGTGTGTGTGTGTGTGTGTGTGTGTGTGTGTGTGTGTGTTTTGTGTGTGTGTGTGTGTGTGTGTGTGTGTGTATGTGTGTGTGAGAGTGTGTGTGTGTGTGTGTGTGTGTGTGTGTGTGTGTGAGAGTGTGTGTGTGTGTGTGTGAGGGGTGTGTGTGTGTGTGTGTGTGTAATCACCTAATTGTGGTTGCAGGGGTCGAGACCTAGCTCCTGGCCCCGCCTGTGTGTGTGTGTGAGTGGATGGTGAGTGTGTTTGTACATTCACTATGAAAATATAAGATAAACAACAAGCGGGGAGAATGGATCGGTGAAGCAGAATATATCCTATCAAATCACACTATAAAATTCCTCCACACGTTGTTGGTACAGGAAACAAATGGTTTAACTCCCCCTCAAACACTAGTGTATAGGGATTACACTGTAGTGCTTTGTAAAGTTGAGCCAACTGGTTGTGGAGAACGAGAGAGAGAGAGAGAGAGAGAGAGAGAGAGAGAGAGAGAGAGAGAGAGAGAGAGAGAGAGAGAGAGAGAGAGAGAGAGAGAGAGAGAGAGAGAGAGAAAATTTTGCAAGAATTGCTGGCTACACCTCATGGATGAGAAGAGACAGGCAAGGGCAAGGAGGTGGTGTTGCTGTGTGCTTCTCTAAAAGTGTTCATGCCCAGCACATAGATGTTGCCACCCCTACACATCTTGAAATGATGTTCTTCAAGCTCTGTATAAACACTAGTACCTCTGTACTAGCATGTGCAATGTACAGACCTCAGTGGCAACATGCAGACCCTATCAACTTCCTAATGGAAAATATTGACTCCCTTCTGCTACAACACAACTGTCAACATATTATAATTGTTGGTGACCTCAACCAGCACCTTATACAGAGGGACTTTGATGACCTTCTTGCAGTGTTTGACATAGAAACTTTGTTGATTTCCCTACTCATATCTCTGGCTCCTCCCTTGACCCAGTAGTGAGTGATCTGGCAGAAGGCATAGTCACTTGTCAACCCCTCGGCTACGTTGGATCGTCTGACCACAAGGCTGTTTTTACCACACTTAAGATCCCAACAGAACGAGGTGAGGAGTCCACACGCACAACCTGGCTATGGGAAAGAGGTAATTGGCCAGCCCTTTGCTCTGAGCTCGCCACCACCGACTGAATGCTCTTCTCCAGGGGATGTTGACAACCAAGTGAAAGCCTTCACTGGACACATCCTTAATCTGCAACAAGAACACATTCCTCACCGGCAATATGTGACAAAGCCTACAGAGCAGCCTTGGTTTGGCTTTCGTTGTAGAGAGGCTGCTACTGCTAAGTACAAAGCATGGCGAAGGTATAAGAGACATCCTACAACCTATAACAGGAACTTGCACATGCAAGCCTGTAGGCATATGGGTGATGTTCAAAAGTGGGCCATTGCTAAATGGGAGGTGGACACTAAAAAGAAAGTTAGCATCAGGTAGGGTAGGCTCCAAACCTGGTGGTCCCTGGGCAAGGGCAGACAAGGTTATCTGCCTGATGAACTTATTCCACCTCTAAATCGACAGGATGGGACCACCTTACTAGTAGTCAAGAGAAGGCGGACCTCTTTGCTGAACACTTTGCTACCAAAATGCAAGTTCCTGATCCAGCAAGGGACCCTCCTTGGCTAGCTGCAAGAACTGTGTCAAAACTGTCAGTGGTGACAATAAGGCAGGAGGAGGTGCATTTCCTTCTTAAATCACTTGACCAGGAAAAGGCTGTGGGCCCAGACAAGTTGAGCCCAAGATTGTTGAGAAAAATGTGCAGACCAGCTAGCAGCACCTCTAACTCGCAAACTTTCAGCACTGCCTAGTACATGCAAATGGCCCTCTCCATGGAAAGAGGCAAATGTAGTCCCTGTTCACAAAAAGAAGAGCAGAGCAGAAATCAGCAACTACATACCAGTGTCACTCCTGTCAATCACTGGTAAGATCCTTGAGACAATAATCTCAAGACAAATGACAGATTTTTTTGACTACCACTCACTACTTGTGATCGTCAATATGGCTTCAGAAAGGTTACTCTGCTGCTGATCTGTTTTAAACCTCTCCACTAAGTGGCACCAGTCACTGGATGAATCCCAAAATCAGCTGTGTGGTAGCACTGGACATTTCTGGCGCTTTCGACCGGGTGTGGCACCAGGGCCTCTAGCAAAACTTCAAGCACTGGGAATTGCAGGCTCTACGCTATGTCTCCTCAGTGATTACCTTCATGGTAGATCTCTAAGTGTAGTCCTCAATGGAACGGAATCAGCAAGGCATCCTATTGGGGCAAGCGTTTCCACAAGGAAGTGTGCTGGGTCCACTGTTATGGAATGTTCACTTCAACGACCTTCTTCATCTCATCCCAGAATCACATGCATATGCAGACAGACTGTACACTGACATTCACTTATCCAAGAGAAGAATGCCAGCTGCTCTAAGCTACATCAATCACCAGCTGAGAGCTATATCAGCTTGGGGAAATAGATGGCAAGTAACATTTGCACCTGAGAAAACGCAAATGATGATCGTCTCTAGGCACCATGATGGTAATGCTGGTGCAGTATAAGGATGAATGGGACGATGTTGGCACCTGGAGAAGAAGTTGATATCCTTGGGGTGAAAATTGACTCCAAACTAACCATGAAGAACCATGTTGTAAATCTTGCAAACAAGGCAGCCAGGAAGCTTACAGCACTTCGCCGTATCTCGCATCTGCTTGACAGTAGGGGTTGCAAGATCCTGTACGAGGCACAAGTACGCTCGCACCTTTGGTATGCTCATTTCTTGGGTTTTCCTGCCCCCCCCCTCATGCGACTGTTGACAGAGTAGAGAACAGACAAGACGTTCATCTCCGCCTGGCCCCATCCGGGATAGATCTTTTTTCAGCGAGCCTTAACATAGGGGGGATGTGGGTGGCCTTACTGTTAGTAAAAGGGCCCAATATTGTCAAAAACCACATTGGATCCCCTTCGGGGCGCGTGAAAAAAGTTTTTTAGCCCCCGGCAAAAGCAGCAATTCCCTCGTGTATTTCCCGAACATCACTCCCCTGAGATCATACATACCCAGGAACTCGGTAGGAACACATTTGTCAGCATAATGTGTCAACAGATAACGTCAGTTACAAATAAAAGGGGGGCCCACAGAGGGTCCAAATTCATCGTTCCCTATTGTATGTCTATAACAAAAAATGCTTTCAAAAGGTGAGTAGGTAACACTCTTAGCTTGCCAAAAAGTGGAATCCTTAATGTAAATAGTGTCAATAACCCGTTAAAAAAAAAAAAAAAAAAAAAGAGGGAGGGAGGGAGGGAGAGAGAGAGAGACAGAGAGAGAGAGAGAGAGAGGAAGAGAAGAGGGGAAGAGAGAGAGAGAGAGAGTAAAAAGAAGGGGAGATGGGGGAGAGAGAGAGAGAGAGGGGGAAGAGAGGGGGGGAGAGAGGGAGAGAGAGAGAGAAGAGAGAGAGAGAGAGAGAGAGGAGAGAGGGGAGAGAAGAGGAGAGAGAGAGAGAGGAGAGAGAGAGAGAGAGAGAGAGGACCCCGTGTAAATTTTGCAAAAAAGATTCCGGAAGCTTACAGCATTAGAGTATCCACATCACTTTACAGTAGAGGTTCAAAATTTTAATGGGACCAACACGCTTGCACTTGGGGTTTTTCTCCCCTTTCTTGAATTGGGTGCCCCCCCCCCCCTCCCCCAGCTCATATGCGACTTTTTAACAGAATAAGGAAAGAGCAGACGACCCCATCCTCCTTGGACCCACCTGGGCAGATCCTCATTTCGCAAACCTTTAAACTTGGAGAGATGTGGGTGGCTTTTTTGTTTGTACAAGGCCCAAAATTTTTAAAAAATCACACTTCTCCATCCAGAACAGCGAGA
>NC_069442.1:4024182-4080617 GCF_026875155.1 Cherax quadricarinatus
TTGTTCAGCATCGCAGTGCCCGGTGGCCTGGTGGCTAAAGCTCCCGCTTCATACACGGAGGGCCCGGGTTCGATTCCCGGCGGGTGGAAACATTTCGACACGTTTCCTTACACCTGTTGTCCTGTTCACCTAGCAGCAAATAGGTACCTGGGTGTTAGTCGACTGGTGTGGGTCGCATCCTGGGGGACAAGATTAAGGACCCCAATGGAAATAAGTTAGACAGTCCTCGATGACGCACTGACTTTCTTGGGTTATCCTGGGTGGCTAACCCTCCAGGGTTAAAAATCCGAACGAAATCTTATCTTATAATCCATGGGGTTGCTCTCTCTTTATAATTAATGTGGGGGGAATAAATAAGTTTCTTCCAGGAACAAAAATTCATATTATAATAATATCGAAGTAACAAGATATATTTAACAGGTCTTGAAGTAACCATATCTATTAATCTATTGAGGTGCCACAGCAGTTAAAAGTCTGAATAACATGGTACAATAATACTGCCTGAAGTCCTCATGGGCAGGAAAGGAAGTTGGTGATGTGCCCAAGTCATATTCAGTTCTGGAAAGAAGTAAGAGTTAGCACGTACATGAAGGTCACCTTCAATATCTGTCATGGGTTCTGACTCCAGTTTTGCTATTACATTAAGACTTGGGTTGTACAGTTGTGTTTACCTGGAGACCTGGAGTTTACCTGGAGAGAGTTCCGGGGGTCATCGCCCCAGCGGCCCGGTCTGTGACCAGGCCTCCTGGTGAACAATAAGATGAAGTGGATGTTTTAATGGTCTTAATTTTAAGAACTTTGTCAAGTTGTTTACAAAAGACAAGACCTTAAGTGAACATGTAGTTTGTAATTTTTCATTTCAATAACCTGATCAGTTCAGTGTTATGTTCGGTAGTATTGGTACTGAACATTAAAATGGTATTGGTACTACCTGGGAGCTCTGAAAGTACCTCACAAAACGGTGAGACAAACAGCATCACTTTAACTTTGTGATCTGTGGATAACTATGGATGAACCTTCACCCCAGATGACTTATCATCTGCGTCACCTTGATAATATCAGGAACCTCATCGAAACTCACATTTGGAAGATTATAGATTTTTTACACATAAATTAATTTTAAGGATAGTATCTGGTATCCAAATAAAATATTTAGGCTATTCGTCCAAAAGGTTCAGACCAAAATTACAAACTCGGCGGTGATATTTCTTAAATGTTTTAATATCTTAAGTTTACCAGTAATGTCAGTTACCTAATACACCTTAATACATATCTTGATTATTGTATAAAAACCTTCTCAAGAAACTGGTAATTAACTTTGTCTATTAATATCACTAACACTTCATCACCTATATATAATTAAGTTACTTTACTAACTCTTCAAAGAACGATTTCTAAGTATTCATGGATTTATTTAATTTTGATGTCATATTAATCCTACGGGTTTAGTGCTTCCACATATATTAATAATAATAATAATAATAATAATAATAATAATATAATAATAAATAATAATAATAATAATATATAATAAATAATAATAATTTAATATTATATTCTGTGAAGCTTTTCTAGACTGTTTCTCAAATCTATAAAATATTGATAAGTGTCTGCACTCTGGTTATGTTACATCGGGAAATTAAATTGAAATTACATCATACAAGAAACTCTGCCTTTGACACAGCATTTGATCTTGTCTCTGCAAATCACGGTTTCTTATCTGCAACTCAAACAGTATTAACTTTGCATGAAAGGTTTATTGAATCATATTTAACAATTGTTTTAGAGTTTTGGGTTCTGGCTTTTTTACAATATGGAGAATTGTTGTTTAACCGATTCCTGATAATAAAATTTACCAAGATTTTAAAATTTGGTTTTGATCATTGAAAATTACACGAGGGATTTCCCTGGTAAAGATATTTTAAAAACCAACATTACAATGGGTTAATTTAAATAAGTATCACTGCTTCTGAAAAAATAAACATAATTTTAATCATTGTTAGGAACTGGCCAGGGAAGAATGGTTCAATGTTTTCAAACATTGTGATGGAAAATAACCGATTTTTAATTTTCCCTGAAAGTCAACTGGAAAGTCATAGATTTAACGAGTAACCCCCTTTACAATTTTACCTTTTTAATTCTCGCGCCCAAATCAGGCGCTTCCATGCCCCGACATTTTCAAAATAAATAAAACGTTCTACTCTGAGCTATTGCCAGCATTTTCCGGGAAATGAAGATTGCTGTTTACCGTAGTAAAGACCACTGAGAAAGATTTAAAGGTTTAATCCAAGCATAAAGGAGAATTGGAATTTCCCAGCTCCTGTGATCTCTCTCTGTGGTGAAGGTTTCAAACAAGAGATTCTCAGTCCAAAGTTTACTGGTGGTTCAGTATCTTGGGAAAATTCGGACATCTGAAATAAAGACTCATAAATTACAGCTTCAGTAGACTGGGCAACATTGATTAGAATACTTGCAACACAATTTTATCTACTCCTGGATCTTAAAAATCAGCATTTATTCGTTTTGGATCAGATTACCTGAAAACACATTACGGGAAAGCAATTTGGGAGTGGGTGTAATTAGTTCAATTGGATGTTACTCTTCAATACTGCCAACCAACCAACAGATTTTATTGGCCTTTAAACATTGGATCCACCCTGTAACCTTATATTTTAAGAAAACCTTAAGGGGAGGAAAACTGTCGCTCCGGGTAGTTTATTAACGTAGAATCTGTACCTCTAGAACTGAATGGAATTAATTTTTCGAGAGGTTACCAAAAAGGTTTTGTGTTGTTTAGAACATGATACCCGCATTACCATTCACTGAACCAGCACTGTAAGGAACCGGGTTTATTATACGAGTAAACACCTACTCACAAACCTAACCTTCATTTTCTGACAAATCAGCCGCTTGTGACTCGATTCCCCATTAAAAACTTCAATCACACTGTAACTTTTTTGTTGAGGGGGTTCTGTCTCCTTACGCATAAAACACTCCATTTAGTAATTTAATTTACCATTCCGAATCTGGATAGTGAGTTTGCTGAGGCATATAATCAGCGACCTCCGCCATCTCTGCAGCTGCGTTGGGTATGTCATTAGTGAATGATGTAACAAACTGATGTCTGCATGAGGTCACGTAAGGAATCATAATTTCTTTCAGTGCCCATCTGTGATGCAGTATGAAATCTGAAAGGGTTTTTAAGAAACAGGGGAAAAATTCTGCAATTCCTAAAACAATTTGCAATGATGTTCTATAAATGTATTTTAAATGTTCAAAGACCGACAAGTTGATTATTGACAAAGTGCAACACTTGGTATCAATGTTGGGGAAACGTTACACTACACGTGGCTTCATCAGTCCTAACAAGGAATGAAGGTCAGAAGGACTTGAAGTAATCAGTCCCTCAGTTGGAGCCGTTGTTATCAGTCCATCAGTCTTGAAAAGAATACAACATGGTGTTTTCGCAGTTCCCACTTCCTCCTTTCCCCTTTTCTTTGAGCAATTTCTTAAGGCCCCATCTTTTCCTTATCACTCTTTTTTTCGCTTTAAACTGGCTCTTTTACTCTTACGCTCAATTCTACTTCTTTTTTGAAATCTCTAGTTCTTCCTTTCTGTGTTTAAGCTTCAATTAGTAGTTTATAAGTTAAGTACTTCTGAAAGTCATCAGTGAGATTAACTTTTTTTTCTTAGGAACAGCAGAGTTAGAAACTGACAACCTCTGCTTCACGGCAGCAACCTCACTTGCCCAGTCGAAAACAGGAATTGACTTTCCTTGATCAAAAAACACAACTAGCTTATTTAAATATTAAAGGTGCGAAAGGAAAGCTTCTCAGTTTTCCCTATACGTCAAGTCACTGCCCGTCACTATGTATAGTATATAAGACCGTCAACTATCTTTCAACATTTCCAAGTTGTTTTTGAGACGATGAAGCCACGTTGCACATCACAAAGGGTGTGACAAAAACTGGCAGTCCCAATTTGAACATTATATCCTAGTAGGTCTCAACGCTGAAAAAATGCACATTCAGAATGTTCCATCGTTTAAGCAATATATTTATATATCAATCAACTCAAATGACAAAAGATTCAATTCTTTCTAAAAGCTTGTGAAAATACTCTCCATAAGGATATTCTGAGGTGATGCCTTTAACATCAACAACTATACTTCAAAAATACACATTCCCAACATCGCTGAAAAAATTTAATATCCTAGTATTATCTTTTTAAATGTTACCGCCTTACTGTATTAAAGTACTTGAAAATTGCCTAGAGATTGTAGTCACAGTTTCTCAAACGCACCTCGATGTCCCAGAGACGTCACGGGACAGCCGTGGTATTCCTCCAACTAGAAAACAGAAACAGCATTACGGGTTAAGTAATACTTGAGATGATTCATGTTAACATGTTCAGATTTTCTCCTAGGCGTGCGTTCAAAGTAATTTACTTAGTTTTGTGCCTTTATATTCTCTCCATCTGGGCACCATGTTCCCTGGCTGAAAACGTGAAACCTGGTACAAAGTCCCCGAGATACGAACTGTGTGTCCTAAAAAGATGGATGACAGGGATAACTCGCATCACGGAACGTAATGGCAAGTACTAGTCAGTGTTTTACCTTACTAACTAAAGTCAATATTATTTGTCAAACAATCTATTTGGAAGAAGAAAACGTACAGTGAAATACGTATTAAATAGCATATTTTTAACACTGGGAGTCGTATGTGATTCTCGTATCGCGGATTGGCGCTCGTAGTTTATGTCGGGAAGTAAGAAAGGTCTGTGTCGGAAAATCTGGTATCTCGGGTTCTGATATCTCGGGTTCTGGTTTTTCGGGTTCGGTACTTGGGTTCCGGTATCTGGGGTTCTGGTGTCTGGGGTTCTGGCGTCTCGGGTTCTGGTGTCTCGGTTCTGGCGTCTCGGGTTCTGGTGTTCGGGCTCTGGTGTCTCGGGTTTCCCTGGTTTCTCGGGCTTTTTGGTGTCTCGGGCTCTGGTGTCTCGGGTTCTGGTGTCTCGGGTTCTAGTGTCTCGGGTTCTGGTGTCTCGGGTTCTGGTATCTCGGGATCTGGTATCTCGGGTTCTGGTTGTCTGGGTTTTTGGTATCTGGGGTTCTGGTATCTCGGGTTCTGGTATCTCGGTTTGTTTACTCGGGTTCTGGGTCTCGGGTTCTGGTGTCTGGGGTTTGGTATCTCGGGTTTTTGGTATCATCGGGTTTGTTATCTCGGGTTCTGGTGTCTGGGTTTGGTATCTCGGGTTCTGGTATCTCGGGTTCTGGTGTCCCGGGTTCTGGTATCACGGGATCTGGTGTCTCGGGTTCTCGTATCTCGGGTTTCCCGGGTATCTCGGGTTTTGATCTCGGGATTGGTGTCTCGGGTTCTGGTTTTCCGGTTTGGTGTCTCGGGTTTGGTATCTCGGGTTCTGGTATCTCGGGTTCGGGTTTTTCTCGGGTTCTGGTATCTCGGGTTCTGGTGTCTCGGGTTCGGGTATCTGGGGGTTTCTGGTGTCTGGGGTTCTGGTATCTCGGGTTCTGGTTTCCTCGGTATCTGGGGTTCGTATCTCGGGTTCTGGTGTCTCGGGTTCGGGTTTATCTCGGGTTCGGTATCTCGGGTTTCTGGTATCTCGGGATCTGGTGTCTCGGGTTCTGGTATCTGGGGTTTTTCTGGTATCTCGGGTTCTGGTGTCTGGGGTTCAGGTATCTGGGATCTGGTATCTCGGGTTTGGTTCTCGGGTTCTGGTTCTCGGGTTTGGTATCTCGGGTTCTGGTATCTGGGTTTGGTATCTGGGTTCGGGTTATCTCGGGATCGGGTGTTTTCGGGTTCTGGTATCTCGGGTTCTGGTATCTCGGGTTCTGGTATCTCGGTTTGGTTTATCCTTTTTTGGGTATCTGGGGTTTCCCTGGTATCTCGGGTTTTCTGGTATCTGGGTTTGGTGCGGGTTCGGGTATCTCGGGTTCTGGTTCTCGGGTTCTGGTATCTGGGGGTTTGGGTATCTCGGGTTCGGGTATCTCGGGTTCTGGTATCTCGGGTTCTGGTATCTGGGTTCTGGTTCTCGGTCTGGTATTTTGGGGTTCGGTATCTCGGGTTTTTGGTATCTGGGTCTGGTTGTCTGGGGTTTTCGGGTTTATCTCGGGTTCTGGTTTCTCGGGTTTGGTATCTCGGGTTCTGGTGTTTTCGGGTTCTGGATCTCGGGTTTCGGTATCTCGGGTTCTGGTTTATCTCGGGTTCTGTATCTCGGTTCTGGTATCTCGGGTTCTGTACTGGGTTCTGGTATCTCGGGATCGGGTTTGTCTCGGGTTTTGGGTATCTCGGGTTCTGGTATCTCGGGTTCTGGTGTCTCGGGTTCTGGTATCTCGGGATTCTGGTATCTCGGGTTCTGGTGTCTCGGGTTCTGGTATCTCGGGTTCTGGTATCTCGGGTTCTGGTATCTCGGGTTCTGGTATCTCGGGTTCTGGTATCTCGGGATCTGGTGTCTCGGGTTCTGGTATCTGGGGTTTTCTGGTTTCTCGGGTTCTGGTATCTCGGGATCTGGTATCTCGGGTTCTGGTATCCGGGATTGGTATCTCGGGTTCGGGTGTCTGGGGTTTTCTGGTTTTCTCGGGTTCTGGTATCTCGGGTTCTGGTATCTCGGGTTCTGGTGTTCGGGTTTCTGGTATCTCGGGATCGGGTATCTCGGGTTCTGGTATCTCAGGTTTGGTTATCACGGGATCTGGTGTCTCGGGTTCTGGTATCTCGGGTTCTGGTATCTCGGGATTTGGTGTCTCGGGTTCTGGTATCTCGGGATCTGGTGGTCTCGGGTTTGGTATCTCGGGTTCTGGTATCTCGGGATCTGGTATCTCGGGTTCTGGTGTCTCGGGTTCTGGTATCTCGTGTTCTGGTATCTCGGGATCTGGTATCTCGGGTTCTGGTATCTCGGATTTTGGTTGTCTCGGGTTCTGGTATCTCGTGTTCTGGTATCTCGGGATCTGGTATCTCGGGTTCTGGTATCTCGGGATCTGGTATCTCGGGTTCTGGTATCTCGGGTTTGGCATCTCGGGTTCTGGTATCTCGGGTTCGGGTTTATCTGGGGGTTCTGGTGTCTCGGGTTCTGGTATCTCGGGTTCTGGTATCTCGGGTTCTGGTATCTCGGGTTCTGGTATCTCGGGTTCTGGTATCTCGGGTTCTGGTATCTCGGGTTCTGGTATCTCGGGTTCTGGTATCTCGGGATCTGGTGTCTCGGGTCTGGTATCTCGGATCGGGTTTGTCTCGGGTTCTGGTATCTCGGGTTCTGGTTTTCTCGGGTTCTGGTATCTCGGGTTCTGGTATCTCGGGTTCTGGTATCTCGGGTTCTGGTATCTCGGGTTCTGGTGTCTCGGGTTCTGGTATCTCGGGTTCTGGTATCTCGGGTTCTGGTATCTCGGGTTCTGGGAGATTCTCTGAGCCATGACAAAGATGCTGAGTATATCACGTCATTAAATATCATATTTAAACCAATCATCATTATCAGTTCGTCTCAGCAGGTGGCAACGACTTCCAACTTTTAACATTGTTCCAGGATTTCAGTAAGAGAAAACGTAATGTATTACGAACGTTGTGCAATTCCAGGAAAGTATCCCCATATTCTATACTTCCAGTCATCAAAACTTTGGAGCCCGGTCCCTGGACCCATTGTGTACCTCTGTAATCTGTAAATACCTTTGTAACTTGTCATGATTGTGACTAGACCTACCTGGAGTTCATTACCTTTGTAAATTGTGAGTTCATTACCTTTGTAAATTGTGAATTCATTACCTCTGTAACTTGCTCAGCTATCAAAACTTTGAGGCCCAGTCCCTGGACCCATTATGTACCTCTGTTATCTTTTGACTACCGCCCACAGGATGGGTATGGGGTGCATAATAAACATATTAAACTAAACTAACTGTATGCGACTGGAATAGTGCAGAGTGCGGCATAAATTGATAATACATTTAAATATTAGTTTTGACAATTTAAAGATAATCACAAAAGGCATTTAAAGGTCAACATATGGAAGCTAATATACAAATTTCTTCAATAAAAAATTTTTTAAATTAGGCCTATATAGTTCATTCTGAGTCAAAACCCTTTCCCAAAAAAAGCAAATATCCTAAGTTTCCAAGACATTACATTTGACGCCTCTCAGAACTTGTTTATCATAACATAACAAGCTGAGACAACCCTTAAGACTAATTTATTTCAGCAATAAACAACTATCACGGGCAAAGGGGTACTTCATTTATTTTTTAAATTTCTTCTAAATTTGCGACATGGGACCCACGCTCACTAAAATTTTTTTCAATTTCTTCAGCAAGTAAGACTGACCAGCTCTGTAAGAATGTGTTTAATAAAAGATAGTGAAGGTAACATATAAATGTTTAAGAATGATCTTTAGAGCACACGGTCATACATGTACATAAAACAACATTTAAACTTGATTTAACTTATCATTACCTAAGATTCTCATTACAATTTCACAGAAAAATCTGTTTAAAAAAAATCGGCATATTAAAATTTACACAACCTAACGTTGACAGATTTTCCTCCTTGATGAGGAAGAGTGAGCACTAAGAGTTTAAGTTGATCATACGATGTATTTTTCCCGTTATTGCGGAGAATATAACACGATATGTGTCCAAACAGCTTTTAAACCATGGTGTGAGTGGTAGTTAAACCCCCTTTGCCATGGTGTGAGTGGTAGTTACCCCTTAGCCATGGTGTGAGTGGTAGTTACCCTTAACCATGGTGTGAGTGGTAGTTACCCCCTTTGCCATGGTGTGAGTGGTAGTTACCCCCTTTGCCATGGTGTGAGTGGTAGTTTCCCCTTAGCCATGGTGTGAGTGGTTAGTTAAACCCCTTTGCCCTGGTGTGAGTGGTAGTTACCCTTAGCCATTTGGTGTGAGTGGTAGTTACCCCTTAGCCATGGTTGTGATGTGGTTGTTACCCCTTAGCCATGGTGTGAGTGGTTGTTTCCCCCTTTGCCATGGTGGAGTGGTAGTTACCCCTTAGCCATGGTTGGAGTGGTAGTTACCCCCTTTGCCATTGGTGTGAGTGGTAGTTACCCCTTAGCCATGGTGTTTGAGTGGTAGTTACCCCTTAGCCATGGTTTTGAGTGGTAGTTACCTTAGCCATGGTGTGAGTGGTAGTTACCCCTTAGCCCTGGTGTGAGTGGTAGTTACCCTTAGCCATGGTGTGAGTGGTTTGTTACCCCTTAGCCATGGTTTTGGGGTGGTAGTTACCCTTAGCCATGGTGTGAGTGGTAGTTACCCTTAGCAAAGGTGTGGGGTGGTAGTCACTCCTTAACAAGGTGTGAGTGGTAGTTACCCTTAGCCATGGTGTGAGTGGTAGTTACCCCTTAGCCATGGTGTGAGTGGTAGTTACCCTTAGCCATGGTGTGAGTGGTAGTTACCCTTAGCCCATGGTGGTGAGTGTAGTTACCCCTTAGCCATGGTGTGAGTGGTAGTTACCCCTTAGCCATGGTGTGAGTGGTAGTTTCCCCCTTTGCCTGGTTGTGAGTGGTAGTCATCCTTAACCATGGGTGTGAGTGGTAGTTACCCCTTAGCCCTGGTTGTGAGTGGTAGTTACCCCTTAACCATGGTTGGAGTGGTAGTCACTCCTTAACCATGGTGGAGTGGTAGTTACCCCTTAGCCTGGTGTGAGTGGTTGTTACCCTTAGCCATGGTGTGAGTGGTAGCTACCCCTTAGCCATGGTGTGAGTGGTAGTTACCCCTTAGCCATGGTGTGAGTGGTAGTTACCCTTAGTCATGGTTGTGAGTGGTAGTTACCCCTTAGCCCTGGTTGTGAGTGGTAGTTTCCCTTAGCCATGGTGTGAGTGGTAGTTACCCTTAGCCATGGTTTTGAGTGGTAGTTACCCCTTAGTCATGGTTTTGAGTGGTTTGTTACCCCTTAGCCATGTTTTGAGTGGTAGTACCCCTTAGCCATGGGTGTGAGTGGTGTTTTCCCCTTAGCCTGGTGTGAGTGGTTAGTTACCCCTTAGCCATGGTGTGAGTGGTAGTTACCCCTTAGCCTGTGTGGGGAGTGGTAGTCACCCCCTTAACCATGGTTGTGAGTGGTAGTCCTCCCCTTTAAACCCTGGTATGAGTGGTAGTCACTCCTTAACCATGGTTGTGAGTGGTAGTCACCCCTAGCCATGGTGTGAGTGGTAGTCACCCCTTAACCATGGGTGAGTGGTAGTCACCCCTTAACCTGGTCTGAGTGCTAGTCACCCTTAACCCTGGGTGAGTGGTAGTCACCCCCTTTAAACCCTGGTCTGAGTGCTGTCACCCCCTTAACCATGGTGTGAGTGGTAGTCACCCCTTAACCATGGTGTGGATGGTTAGTCGCCCCTTAACCCTGGTGTGGATGGTAGTCGCCCCTTAACCATGGTGGTGGATGGTAGTTACCCCTTAACCATGGTGTGGATGGTAGTTACCCCTTAACCATGGTGTGGATGGTAGTCGCCCCTTAACCCTGTTGTGGATGGTAGTCGCCCCTTCCCTGGTGGGATGGTAGTTACCCCTTAACCATGGTGTTGTATGGGTAGTTACCCTTAACCATGGTGTGGATGGTAGTTACCCCCTTAAACCATGGTTTTGGATGGTAGTTAACCCCCTTTAAACCCTGGTGTGGATGGTTAGTCGCCCCTTAACCATGTTGTGGATGGTAGTCGCCCCTTAACCATGGTGTGGATGGTAGTTTTCCCTTACCATGGGTGGGATGGTAGTTAAACCCCTAACCATGGTGTGGATGGTAGTTACCACTTAACCATGGTGTGGGATGGTAGTTACCCCTTAACCATGGTGTGGATGGATGTCGCCCCTTTAACTATGTTGTGGATGGTAGGCGCCCCATAACCATGGTGTGGATGGTAGTTACCCCCTTTAACCATGGGTGGATGGCAGTTACCCCTTAACCCTGTGTGGATGGCAGTTACCCTTAACCATGGTTGTGGATGGTAGTTACCCCTTAAACCATGGTTGTGGATGGCAGTTACCCCTTAACCATGGTGTGGATGGTAGTCGCCCCTTAACCATGGTGTTAATAATGGGCCCAGAGACGGTGCCACATTTTGATAGGTGAACATGTTACAGGGTAAGAACAAGTTACAGTGGTTAATGAACAAGTAACAGTGGTAATGAACAAGTTACAGTGGTAATGAACAAGTAACAGTGGTAATGAACAAGTTACAGTGGCAATGAACAAGTTACAGTGGTAATGAAAAAAGTTACAGTGGCAATGAACAAGTTTTCAGTGGTAATGAACAAGTTTTCAGTGGCAATGAACAAAGTACTGTGGTAATGAACAAGTAACGTGGTAATGAACAAGTTTTCAGTGGTAATGAACAAGTAAAAAGTGGTATTTAACAAGTTTCAGTTTGGTAATGAACAAGTTACAGTGGTAATGAACAAGTAACAGTGGTAATGAACAAGTTACAGTGGTAATGAACAAGTAACAGTGGTAATGAACAAGTACAGTGGTAATGAACAAGTTACAGTGGTAATGAACAAGTAACAGTGGTAATGAACAAGTTACAGTGGTAATGAACAAGTTACAGTGGTAATGAACAAGTTACAGTGGTAATGAACAAGTTACAGTGGTAATGAACAAGTTACAGTGGACTACTCACATGGTAATATTTGGTCACAATCGGAATAACTTGTGCAGACATGAATCAGATTATAAAAATATTACAATAATATTACCTTATGCTTATAAACATCGTTTAGGTGGTAATATGTTACTTATAGTGGGAAAGTCAGAATATTTCTCCAGAATGGTTGGTAATATACCACCGTCGTTGAAATTCTTCGACATTTCCTGAACATTTCTAAGTTGTCTCTGAATTCAATAATTATATCGCATTCCAGCACATAAGTTTACATTTAGTTTGGTCTGTTTCATCTGGTGGTGGTAATTTAACCTGCCAGAGATACTGGTAAGCTAGCTGGAGCCTGGTAACTCAGCCTGAGCCTGGTAACCCAGCCGGAGCCTGGTAACTCAGCCGGAGCCTGGTAACCCAGCTGGAGCCTGGTAACCCAGCCTGAGCCTGGTAACCCAGCTGGAGTCTGGTAAGCTAGCTGGAGCCTGGTAACCCAGCCGGAGCCTGGTAACCCAGCTGGAGCCTGGTAACCCAGCTGGAGCCTGGTAACTCAGCCGGAGCCTGGTAACCCAGCTGGAGCCTGGTAACCCAGCTGAAGCCTGGTAACCCAGCCGGAGCCTGGTAACCCAGCCGGAGCCTGGTAACCCAGCCGGAGCCTGGTAACTCAGCCGGAGCCTGATAACCCAGCCGGAGCCTGGTAACCTAGCCGGAGCCTGGTAACCCAGCCGGAGCCTGGTAACCCAGCCGGAGCCTGTAACCCAGCCGGAGCCTGGTAACCCAGGCGGAGCCTGGTAACCCAGCCTGAGCCTGGTAACCCAGCCGGAGCCTGGTAACTCAGCCGGAGCCTGGTAACCCAGCCGGAGCCTGTTAACCCAGCCGGAGCCTGGTAACTCAGCCGGAGCCTGTTAACCTAGCCGGAGCCTGGTAACCCAGCCGGAGCCTGGTAACCCAGCCGGAGCCGGACGGTAGTGACATCCAAGAGTCTGATTATTTTCCTGGCTGCACCATAGACATGTGGCTCCTCCTGCATGATAGTGATGATGATGGCTACTGGTGTCAGTCTCCAGTCTAAGTCATAAAGTTTAGTTATTCTTTTCGCGTTTTGTTCTCAATCTGCTGAACCCAAGATAATTACTCTCTCTCTTCTTCTCTCTCTCTCGTCTCTTTCTTCTCTCACTCTCTCACTCTCTACTCTCTCTCTCTCTCTCTCTCTCTCTTCTCTCTCTCTCCTCTCTCTCTCTCTCTCTCTCTCTCTCTCTCTCTCTCTCTCTCTCTCTCTCTCTCTCTCTCTCTCTCTCTTCTTTCTCTCTCTCTCTCTTAACAGGCATATGACTTAGCCAATTCACCAGTTCTATCATGCATCTGAAGACCAATGTGAGATGGTCTCCACAGAAAGTGTACACTGACTCCACTGTTTACAATCCGATCATATCTGGGTCTGGCTTCTGACACAAGCATGATACATGCATTTGTGAATGATAAAGAATCAATTACAATTACAGTGTCAACCTTTGATACATGGACGCATTTGAGTGAGAGGAGTATGACGAACAGTAGAGTCCCAGTTATCGACGCCTGCTTCAGTGACTATGTGAGAGCCATCACTCTGTATGACAACTCCACAGCAGCAGTGAACAGAATTATCAACACACACACAAATGCATAATTTGTGAGTGTGTTGCGGGACAGCTCGAGGCGCCTTGCTTGGTTTCAAGGCAAAGAATTGGTTGTGATTTATTTTTATTGTTATTTTTTTGAGGGGGAGGGGGAATGATGAGGGATAGTGGTTTGGATCGGAGTAATATCCCCATGAAGTGGTGAAGTGTCACTGTTGCCTTACTTAACATAGATCATATATCTGGCTCATGCAAAAATCAGTTCCAGATTTTAAGATCCACCTGGAAGAGTGTTTACCACTGTTGAGGAAAGTTTGGACAGCCTCTGTATAAGGCTTCTATTAGCTTGCCTGAACATTTTAATCCCAATGAGAATTTTTATTTCAGTGACACGATCTCTGATGCTTGGGATATCAAGTTCACTCTGCATGTTTAGAATTTTGACAGCACGAGGCATCCTAGGATGATATTCATTACTTTCCTCAGCATTTTGTCCAGCTATCCAAGTTACCAGTCTGTCACAAGAGCCGGTCGAGGCGCGTGTTAAAAAATGCGATGTCTATTAGTATAGACATCTACCAGAGAATAATAGAAAGTCAGCTTATTGATCCCCCTCTATCATCTACCCTGTTTCGCGTTTTACAGCAGGACTTTACTAAAAATTCCTGACAAATTATCCTGTACATCTCGCAGCACTTTTATTTTCTATGTGACATTAAAACTGAACAAAATCATACCAACAAAAGTCTGAGAACTTTAATAATAAAAAGGTGTCTAGGCATAATATTTACAGCTAAAAGTAAACTTCTAAATTACGTAGTTAGGTTCCTACACAACACTTGGTACATAGTTTCAATTAATTAGAATTGTGATAACATTATACTTATGATGGAAATACACAAATGTAGTATAATGCTATCCTTTATTGACTACGTTTCTCCCACACAGTGGACTTTATCAAGTTACAAACAGATCTACCTGATGAGAGAGAATATGAGTATATAAGGGGAAGATAATGACAAGGAGAGTGAGGTGAAGAATGTCGACAAGGTTGGAGTCTCAATATTCTCCACTTGACACTCCACGTCACAACACTATATATTCATGTACTCTCTTAAGTAAATCTGTTTGTGACTTGTTAAAACTCACTGTGTGGGACAAACACGGTCAATAAAGAATGGCATTATACTACGTTTGTGTTTATTTTACAATCGTGTCCATATTTTATACCATTTATCTCTACTTATAATACTGTACACATCATGAGTAATGTGTGTGTGTGTGTGTGTGTGTGTGTGTGTGTGCGTGTGTGTGTACTCACCTAGTTGTACTCACCTAGTTGAGGTTGCAGGGGTCGAGTCCAAGCTCCTGGCCCCGCCTCTTCACTGTGTGTGTGTGTGTGTGTGCGTGTGTGTACTCACCTATTTGTACTCACCTATTTGTGGTTACAGGGGTCGATTCATAGCTCCTGGCCCCGCCTCTTCGCTGATTGCTACTAGGTCCTCTCTCTCTCTGCCCCATGAGCTTTATCATACCTCGCCTTAAAACTATGTATGGTTCCCGCCTCCACTACGTCACTTTCTAGGCTATTCCACGGCCTGACTACTCTATGACTGAAGAAATACTTCCTAAAATCCCTTTGATTCATCTGAGTCTTCAACTTCCAACTGTGACCTCTTGTGTCTGTGTCCCTTCTCTGGAACATCCCGTATTTGTCCACCTTGTCTATTCCGCGCAGTATTTTATATGTCGTTATCATGTCTCCCCTGACCCTCCTGTCCTGTTTGTGTGTGTGTGTACTCACCTAGTTGTACTCACCTAGTTGAGGTTGCAGGGGTCGAGCCCAAGCTCCTGGCCCCGCCTCTTCACTGTGTGTGTGTGTGTGTGTGTGTGTGTGTACTCACCTAATTGTACTCACCTAGTTGAGGTTGCAGGGGTCGAGTCCAAGCTCCTGGCCCCGCCTCTTCACTGTGTGTGTTTGTGTGTGTGTGTGTGTGTGTGTGTGTGTGTGTGTGTGTGTGTGTGTGTGTGTGTGTGTGTATTTACACCCCTAATCCCCTAATTGTATTCACCTAATTGTGGTTGCAAGGTCGATTCATAGCTCCTGGTCCCGCTTCTTCATTGGTTGCTACTACGAACGCCCTCTCCCTGCTTCATAAGCTTTGTCATACCTCTTCTTAAACTTAAGTATGGTACCTGCCTCCACTACCTCACTTTTCAGATTATTCCACTTCCTGACAACTCTATGGCTGAAGAAATACTTCCTAATATCCATGTGACTCATCTGAGTCTTCAACTTCCAATTGTGACCCTTCGTAACATCCTGTCTCTATCCGCCATCTCAACTCCTCTCAATATTTTATATGCCGTTGTCATGTCTCCCCTATCAGTCCTGTCTTCCGGTGTTGTTAGGTCGATTTCCCTTAACCTCTGTTCGTAGGACATGCCCCTTATCTCCGGGACTAGTCTTGTTGCAAATCATTGCGCTTTCTCTAATTTCTTGACATGTTTGTCCAGGTGTGGGTTCCAAACTGGTGCTGCATACTCCAATATGAGAATGACATACACGGCATACGGAATCTTGAATGAGTTCTTTCTGAAGTATCGGAACGCTATTCTTACGGTTGCCAGAAGCCCACATGCTGCGGCAGTTATCTGGTTGATGTGCGCCTCAGGAGATGTGCTCGGTATTATACTCACCCCAATATCCTTTTCCCTGAGTGATGTTTGCAGTCTTTGGTCCCCCTAGCTTCTACTCTGTCTCCAGGAGCCAGTTGCTGGACCAGGTTTGCAGCCTGTGCAGATCTCTTTGTGGTCCTGCCTGATCTTCATCCGATTGAATTCTCCTCATTAACCTCACATCGTCTGCAGACAGGTACATTTCTGAGTCTGTCCCTTCCGTCATATTCACGTACACCAGAAACAGCACCGGTCCTAGGATTGATCCCTGTGGAACTCCACTCATTACAGGCGCCCACTCTGACACCTCTTCACGTACCATGACTCGTTATTGCCTTCCTGTCAGCTATTCTTTGATCCATTCGAGTGCCTTTCCTGTTGTAACTGTCTGATCCTTGAGCTTTTGCAATAATCTATTGTATGAAACTGTGTCGAAAACCTTTTTAAAGTTCAAGAAAATGCAATCTACCCACCTCTCTCTCTTGTCTTCCGTCACCTTGTCGTAAAACTCCAGTAGGTTTGTGGCCCAGGATTTCCCTTTCCTGAAGCTGTGCTGGTTGTCGTGTATAAGCTCATTCCTTTCTAGGTGTTCCACCACTCTTCTGATAATCTTCTCCACTACTTTACATACTATGCATGTCAGTGACACTAGTCTGTAGTTTAATGCTGCCTTTCTCTCTTCTTATATAAAAATTGTGAGTTCATTTGCTGTCTTCCATACCTCAAGTAGTCACCCTATTTCGACAGATGTGTTGAAGATTGTTGTTAGTGATTCACAGAGCGTCTCTGCTCCCTCTCTCTCAGGACCCACGGAGAATTGTTATCCGGCCCCATCGCCTTTGATGTAGCAGTGTGTGTGTGTGTGTGTGTGTGTGTGTGTGTGTGCGTGTGTGTGTGTGTGTGTGTGTGTGTGTGTGTGTGTGTGTGTGTGTGTGTGTGTGAGTTTATTCACCTGTTCTTAACTATTTGTGTTTGCAGGAGCCGAGTCACAGTTCCTGGCTCAGCCTCTTTACTGGTTGCTACTAGGTCCACTCTCTCACTGTTCCAAGAGCTTTATCGCACCACTTCTTAAAGCTATATATGGATCCTGCCTCCACTACATCACTCTCCAGATTGTCCCACTTCCTGACAACTCTATCACTGAAAAAAGTACTTTCTAACATCCCTGTGACTCATCTGAGTTTCCAGCTTCTAACTGAGACCCCTTGTTGCTGAGTTCTGTTATTGAAACATTTTGTCTCTGTCCACCTTGTCAATTCCTCTCAGCATTTTATATATCATTATCATATCTTCCCTATCCCTCCTGTTCTCCAGTGTCGTCAGGTTGATCTCCCTTAACCTCTCCTCGTAGGACATGCCCCTTAGCTCTGGGACTAGTCTAATTTACTGACGTGATTGGCCAGGTGTGGGTTTTATACTAGTGCTGCATACTCCAATATGGGCCTGACGTACACGGTGTAGAGAGTCTTGAACGATTCCTTACTGAGATATCGGAAAGCTATTCTTAGGTTTGCCAGGTGTCCATATGCCGCAACAGTTATCTGGTTGATGTGCACCTCAGGAGATGTCCTCGGTATTATACTTACCCCAAGTCGATGTGTTTAGTCCATCAATCTTGTAAAAAGTACAGCCTAGGGCCGTAGACGTGGCTTATATACTGTATTCAGGTGAGGCGAAGCAGGAGGAGGCGGGATCATAGCGGTATCATCCACTAGTCGAAGTAGGTCTTCGTCCAAAGGTTGGACAAGATCGAAGAATTCTTTGTATCGTCTACGGCCTTGTGCTGTACTTTCTACAAGACTGATGGACTGAGCACATCGACTTCAGACTGAGGGACAGATTACCTCAAACTCCTCCTCTCCTTACACCCTTCTGATTTGTATTGGACTGATGAAGCCACTGTGTGGCAAAACGTTTTCTCAATAAAGATTCCCATATGTTGCATAAGTGTCTCAATCTTCATCTCCTTCACTCATTTCCTTCTTTTATCGACTTGTTTCTCTTAAAATACTCGGCATATTTCTTTTCATTACAACGTTTAAAGTGTGATGATGAGGGTCGAAGTAATCTTCCCAGAGATCTTCATCATTTATTCCGCAACTCCTGCACTTAGCTACGTTTCTCTCACCACCTGACTCTTCTTGACAGAGACTAAAGTACTTCAGAAGTAACTGAAATATTGATACTTTTACGGAAGTTTTCATTCCTGTAATATTCAGTACACTGTTGCTTTAAGTTCCATCCAGCCGAAGTTTGTCAAGAGCACAGACAAGTTGTCTGAACTAACAGACAACTTTGTAAATGTCTGTTACACTGACACAATATATTTCTCTTCAATATTCAACACTTATATAATAAGTTGTCTTGAAGGAAGACCTTCAGGAACTTGATTGAAGTTTTTTCTGTTTTCTTCCTCCAAATTTTCGATTTTATTTTGATCATAACTCGAAAATCCCTCATACAATCGTCTTCAAATTATCAATTCTTGCATACAGTAACGAAGATCATTGAACAACTGGAAGGTTCACATGTTTAATAACCACAGTTGTTGAACCCGGTGCGGCCATCTTGGAATGGCTCTGATAGGTTCCAAAACCCTTGGTGTCGTAGCCACTGAATTTCACTCTCGCCGACGGCGGAGTGAAATTCAAAGGTGAACTTACAGATTTCACCAGTTTATGTATAAAACTGTGTGAAAATTCAATTCTCAGCAAATCGCGTTAAATAAAATCCGGATTTACGTCTTCTGAGCAGTCAACACTTAATGGCCGATGCGTCTTAGCGTCAGGATAATAATACCTTTTAGGTTCACTTTGCTTCCAGGAAAATTTGTCGATGTAGTAAAATAAAATAAAAAATTGAACCCTGGAAACGTTGGAATCCGCGTCATACCCGTAGAATGACACATCAGATCGGCTTCAAACTTCACCACTGACGTGGTTTCTGAACAAAAATTTCACGCAGTTATTGGGTGTAATGAGTCAGAATTTGTTGACGTTATTGAATAAATAGACATATTCATTTTCACTCAGGAACTACAGAATGTTCCTTCCGATAAGCTTCAAACCATATTTTCTATACATTCATAGGAACAATGATGCCCAGTAAGTCTAGTCTAAGTTGGCGACAAGTTGAAATTTTTACTGATATCGTTAAAACACGTAGAGTCGTTGACAGCTGATCAATTGACAGTAAATGTCTTATCTGGTCGACTTCAGTCTTTTACTAATGTTGGGAGATTTTAAAAGTATGTCTGTCACAGTCACGTGTGTAAGTTTGTCACAGTCATGTGTGTAAGTTTGTCACAGTCATGTGTGTAAGTTTGTCACAGTCACGTGTGTAAGTTTGTCACAGTCATGTGTGTATGTTTGTCACAGTCACGTGTGTAAGTTTGTCACAGTCATGTGTGTAAGTTTGTCACAGTCATGTGTGTATGTTTGTCACAGTCACGTGTGTAAGTTTGTCACAGTCATGGTGTGTAGTGTATTTGTCACAGTCACGTGTGTAAGTTTGTCACAGTCATGTGTGTAAGTTTGTCACAGTCATGTGTGTATGTTTGTCACAGTCACGTGTGTAAGTTTGTCACAGTCATGTGTGTAATTAGTTTGTCACAGTCATGTGTGTAGTTTGTCACAGTCACGTGTGTAAGTTTGTCACAGTCATGTGTGTAAGTTTGTTACAGTCATGTGTGTAAGTTTGCCACAGTCATGTGTGTATGTTTGTCACAGTCATGTGTGTATATTTGTCACAGTCATGTGTGTATGTTTGTCACAGTCATGTGTGTATGTTTGTCACAGTCACGTGTGTAAGATTGTCACAGTCATGTGTGTAAGTTTGTTACAGTCATGTGTGTAAGTTTGCCACAGTCATGTGTGTATGTTTGTCACAGTCATGTGTGTATGTTTGTCACAGTCATGTGTGTATGTTTGTCACAGTCATGTGTGTATGTTTGTCACAGTCACGTGTGTAAGTTTGTCACAGTCATGTGTGTAAGTTTGTTACAGTCATGTGTGTAAGTTTGCCACAGTCATGTGTGTATGTTTGTCACAGTCATGTGTGTATGTTTGTCACAGTCATGTGTGTATGTTTGTCACAGTCATGTGTGTATGTTTGTCACAGTCAGTGTGTATGTTTGTCACAGTCATGTGTGTAAGTTTGTTACAGTCATGTGTGTAAGTTTGCCACAGTCATGTGTGTATGTTTGTCACAGTCATGTGTGTATGTTTGTCACAGTCACGTGTGTAAGTTTGTTACAGTCATGTGTGTAAGTTTGCCACAGTCATGTGTGTATGTTTGTCAGAGTCATGTGTATAAGTTTGTCACAGTCATGTGTGTAAGTTTGTCACAGTCATGTGTGTATGTTTGTCACAGTCATGTGTGTAAGTTTGTCATAGTCCGTGTTGTAAGTTTGTCACAGTCATGTGTGTAGGTTTGTTACAGTCATGTGTGTAAGTTTGCCACAGTCATGTGTGTATGTTTGTCAGAGTCATGTGTGTATGTTTGTCACAGTCATGTGTGTTAGTTTGTCACAGTCATGTGTGTATGTTTGTCACAGTCATGTGTGTAAGTTTGTCACAGTCATGTGTGTATGTTTGTCACAGTCATGTGTGTAAGTTTGTCACAGTCATGTGTGTAAGTTTGTCACAGTCATGTGTGTAAGTTTGTCACAGTCATGTGTGTAAGTTTATTACAGTCACGTGTGTAAGTTTGTCATAGTCATGTGTGTAAGTTTGTTACAGTCATGTGTTTAAGTTTGTCACAGTCATGTGTGTAAGTTTGTTACAGTCACGTGTGTAAGTTTGTTACAGTCACGTGTGTAAGTTTGTCACAGTCATGTGTGTAAGTTTGTTACAGTCATGTGTGTAAGTTTGTCACAGTCAGGTGTGTAAGTTTGTTACAGTCACGTGTGTAAGTTTGTTACAGTCACGTGTGTAAGTTTGTCACAGTCATGTGTGTAAGTTTGTCACAGTCACGTGTGTAAGTTTGTCACAGTCATGTGTGTAAGTTTGTCACAGTCACGTGTGTAAGTTTGTCACAGTCACGTGTGTAAGTTTGTCACAGTCACGTGTGTAAGTTTGTTACAGTCACGTGTGTAAGTTTGTCACAGTCATGTGTGTAAGTTTGTCACAGTCACGTGTGTAAGTTTGTCACAGTCATGTGTGTAAGTTTGTCACAGTCACGTGTGTAAGTTTGTCACAGTCACGTGTGTAAGTTTATCACAGTCACGTGTGTAAGTTTGTTACAGTCACGTGTGTAAGTTTGTCACAGTCACGTGTGTAAGTTTGTTACAGTCACGTGTGTAAGTTTGTCACAGTCATGTGTGTAAGTTTGTTACAGTCACGTGTGTAAGTTTGTCACAGTCACGTGTGTAAGTTTGTACAGTCACGTGTGTAAGTTTGTCACAGTCATGTGTGTAAGTTTGTTACAGTCACGTGTGTAAGTTTGTCACAGTCATGTGTGTAAGTTTGTCACAGTCATGTGTGTAAGTTTGTCACAGTCATGTGTGTAAGTTTGTTACAGTCACGTGTGTAAGTTTGTCACAGTCATGTGTGTATGTTTGTCACAGTCATGTGTGTAAGTTTTTTACAGTCATGTGTGTAAGTTTGCCACAGTCATGTGTGTATGTTTGTCACAGTCATGTGTGTATGTTTGTCACAGTCACGTGTGTAAGTTTGTTACAGTCATGTGTGTAAGTTTGCCACAGTCATGTGTGTATGTTTGTCAGAGTCATGTGTGTAAGTTTGTCACAGTCATGTGTGTAAGTTTGTCACAGTCATGTGTGTATGTTTGTCACAGTCATGTGTGTAAGTTTGTCATAGTCACGTGTGTAAGTTTGTTACAGTCATGTGTGTAAGTTTGTTACAGTCACGTGTGTAAGTTTGTCACAGTCATGTGTGTAAGTTTGTTACAGTCATGTGTGTAAGTTTGTTACAGTCACGTGTGTAAGTTTGTCACAGTCATGTGTGTAAGTTTGTTTACAAGTCATGTGTGTAAGTTTGTTACAGTCATGTGTGTAAGTTTGCCACAGTCATGTGTGTATGTTTGTCACAGTCATGTGTGTATGTTTGTCACAGTCACGTGTGTAAGTTTGTTACAGTCATGTGTGTAAGTTTGCCACAGTCATGTGTGTATGTTTGTCAGAGTCATGTGTATAAGTTTGTCACAGTCATGTGTGTAAGTTTGTCACAGTCATGTGTGTATGTTTGTCACAGTCATGTGTGTAAGTTTGTCATAGTCACGTGTGTAAGTTTGTCACAGTCATGTGTGTAGGTTTGTTACAGTCATGTGTGTAAGTTTGCCACAGTCATGTGTGTATGTTTGTCAGAGTCCATTGTGTTATGTTTGTCACAGTCATGTGTGTATGTTTTGTCACAGTCATGTGTGTATGTTTGTCACAGTCATGTGTGTAAGTTTGTCACAGTCATGTGTGTATGTTTGTCACAGTCATGTGTGTAAGTTTGTCACAGTCATGTGTGTAAGTTTGTCACAGTCATGTGTGTAAGTTTGTCACAGTCATGTGTGTAAGTTTATTACAGTCACGTGTGTAAGTTTGTCATAGTCATGTGTGTAAGTTTGTTACAGTCAGTGTGTTAAGTTTGTCACAGTCATGTGTGTAAGTTGTTACAGTCACGTGTGTAAGTTTGTTACAGTCACGTGTGTAAGTTTGTCACAGTCATGTGTGTAAGTTTGTTACAGTCATGTGTGTAAGTTTGTCACAGTCATGTGTGTAAGTTTGTTACAGTCACGTGTGTAAGTTTGTTACAGTCACGTGTGTAAGTTTGTCACAGTCATGTGTGTAAGTTTGTCACAGTCACGTGTGTAAGTTTGTCACAGTCATGTGTGTAAGTTTGTCACAGTCACGTGTGTAAGTTTGTCACAGTCACGTGTGTAAGTTTGTCACAGTCACGTGTGTAAGTTTGTTACAGTCACGTGTGTAAGTTTGTCACAGTCATGTGTGTAAGTTTGTCACAGTCACGTGTGTAAGTTTGTCACAGTCATGTGTGTAAGTTTGTCACAGTCACGTGTGTAAGTTTGTCACAGTCACGTGTGTAAGTTTATTCACAGTCACGTGTGTGTAAGTTTGTTACAGTCAGTGTGTAAGTTTTGTCACAGTCACGTGTGTAAGTTTGTTACAGTCACGTGTGTAAGTTTGTCACAGTCATGTGTGTAAGTTTGTTACAGTCACGTGTGTAAGTTTGTCACAGTCACGTGTGTAAGTTTGTTACAGTCACGTGTGTAAGTTTGTCACAGTCATGTGTGTAAGTTTTTTACAGTCACGTGTGTAAGTTTGTCCACAGTCATGTGTGTAATGTTTGTCACAGTCATGTGTGTAAGTTTTGTCACAGTCATGTGTGTAAGTTTGTTACAGTCACGTGTGTAAGTTTGTCACAGTCATGTGTGTATGTTTGTCACAGTCATGTGTGTAAGTTTTTTACAGTCATGTGTGTAAGTTTGCCACAGTCATGTGTGTATGTTTGTCACAGTCATGTGTGTATGTTTGTCACAGTCACGTGTGTAAGTTTGTTACAGTCATGTGTGTAAGTTTGCCACAGTCATGCGTGTATGTTTGTCAGAGTCATGTGTGTAAGTTTGTCACAGTCATGTGTGTAAGTTTGTACAGTCATGTGTGTATGTTTGTCACAGTCATGTGTGTAAGTTTGTCATAGTCACGTGTGTAAGTTTGTTACAGTCATGTGTGTAAGTTTGTTACAGTCACGTGTGTAAGTTTGTCACAGTCATGTGTGTAAGTTTGTTACAGTCATGTGTGTAAGTTTGTTACAGTCACGTGTGTAAGTTTGTCACAGTCATGTGTGTATAGTTTGTTACGTCATTGTTCAGTTATGTTACAGACACGTGTGTAAAGTTTGTCACAGTCATAGTGTGTAAGTTTTGTTTTACAGCATGTGTAAGTTTTGTCACAGTCACATGTGTAAGTTTTATTCCATGTTTTATTAAAGTAATATTGTTTCATGTTATAACTACAAAACGCCTCTAACAAAAATAAAACTTTTATTAACTGAAGTATTTTTGGGCTAATTTAGAGATATGATAAAATTTTTATCAATTTTATCAAATTGGATTTTTATATAATCAAAATAAAAAAAATATGATTTTAGCGAAATATAAACAGAAAGTAAACGAAACAACTCGAAAAAAAAAAAATTGCGTTTTTATTGTTTTTTTTTTTAGTTAAGGAAGGAAAGTTTTTCTGATTTTGGGAAAATTCTCAGCAACATTATGGCTGACATTTTCAAACTATATCGTTTATTATTCCATAACAAATTATTATATCAACCCCTCACATCTTTTGTTTCCCTGTGATAACTAGTGAGAGGCTCGTCTTATCGCCTTCAAAATTTCTACACAGGTGTGTCCTACCATCAGGAAGGTTCGTATATTTAAGGAAATTTGTAAATGCTATTTTTTCCATTTTTAATCTCGAAATGGAATAGCATTATTTTAAATTATTGTATTATTTTACCTTAATGCTTGTGAAGGGTTCATGATCCACGGAACTGGAGTTTTCTTTTTACTTGGGTCGCATTTGAATGCCTCTTATTTCATAGGCGCTATATGTCCCTACGAATTTAGCGCTTTCCTTTGATTATAATATATCAATTGTGAACGTCATGAATCTTCAAAGGCTGATGCATCGTATGAAATGACGGAACGTTCCACCTGGAGTATACCTGGAAAAGGTTTTGGGGTCAGCGCCCCCGCGGCCCGGTCTGAGATAAGGCCTCGTGGTGGATCAGGGTTTGAGCAACCAGGCTGTTACTGCTGGCAGCATACAAACTGATACACGAACCACAGTCCGGCTGGCCTGGTATTGACTTCAGGTACCTGTCCAGTGTCTTCTTGAAGACAGCCAGGGGTCTATTGGTAATCTCCCTCATGTATGCTTGGAGGCAGTTAAACAGTTCTGGACCCCTTACACTTACTGTGTTGTCTCTCAATGTACTCGTGGCGCCCCTGCTTGTCATCGAGGAAATGTTGCATCTCCTGCCGAGTCTTTTGCTTTCAGAGGGAGTGATTTTCGTGTGCAAGTTTGATACTAATCCCTCCAGGATTTTCCAAATGTATATTATCACGTATCTCTCTCGCCTGCGTTCCAGGGAATACAAATCAATGACCTTCAACCATTCCCAGTAATTTAGGTGCCTAATCGTACTTATGTGTGCCGCAGAGGAAGACACGGAGCTATGGCTTACATCTCTGTCTGTGTCAGATATGAGGATGAGGAATGTGGTGGGAGCGAGTACTGTGCCTTAAGGAACCGATCTTTTCACCGTAGCCTCCTAAGACTTTGTTTACTGTTACTCTTTGTGTTCTCTTTGTTAGGAAGTTACAAATCCATCTACCAACTTTTCCTGTTATTCCTTTATCAAAGTGATCCAGTAGCTGGGACAGGCAGGAACGACCTGCTCTAGACCCGTGTTGCCCTGGGTTGTGTAATTGATGGTACCTAGGCGGTTGGCTATCTTGCTTCTTAGAACCCTCTCAAAGATTTTTATGATATGGGATGTTAGTGCTATAGGTCTCTAGTTATTTGCAATTGCTTTACTGCCACCATTGTGGAGTGGGGCTATGTGTGTTGTTTTTAGTGTGTGTGGGATGACCCCTGTCTCCATGCTTCCTCTCCATAAAATGCTGAAGGTACGTGACAGGGGCTTCTTGCAATTCTTGATGAACACGGAGTTCCATGAGTCTGGGCCAGGGGCAGAGTGCATGGGCATGTCATTTATTGTCTTTTCAAAGCCTTGTGGTATTAAGATAATACCAGAGACTTTTGAGATGACCAAATTTTAGGTCTCGTTCATAAAGAATTCATTCAGATTGTCGACCCTTAGTCTGGGCAGTGGATCGCTGAACACTGAGTCAAATTGGGACTTTAGTATCTCACTCATTTCTTTGCTGTCATCTGAGTATGTCCCATCTCGCCTAAGCAGGAGCCCAATACTGGATGTTGTTTTTCCCTTAGATTTGGCTTTAAGAGAAAGATATCTTCGAAGCTGCCGGAACTTCAAAACCCATAGTAGAATACCTGACGATACCCCATCATCTAAATAGTAGTAAGACCAGCTCTGCAGAAGCTGGTCTTCCTGAAGACATGGCAGTATGGTTATCAATCAACGAACATTTCTTGCATTACAGGAAGGAAATTAAAGTTCCCATAGCTATAAAACCCATAATGGAATGATTGATCAAGTCCTCATCTCCTAAGTAATAATAACATCAATCCTGCTGATGAAGTTACTGAATTAGTATTGGAATGTTTGACGTTATTCTCATCACTCAAGTAATAGAATTTCCAGCTCTGCTGGAAGGCATCCTTAGAAGGTGTCTTAGTAACTGGACCCGTAACGAAATGCTTGACGAGGTCTACACTCACGAAAAAAAATTCTGAAGTTGTCGAAGCTACTGAATCCGTAGTGGAATGATTGATAATTCTTCTATGTAAGAGTAATTACGTACATCTCTGCTAGAAGGAAATCAATTAAGCTGCAATACCCACTGAACCCGTAGCTCGATAGGTAGCGCACTCAGCTCACACACTGAGGACCGGAGTTCGAATCCCCGGTATGGCTTGAAAACATTAGGACGTGTTTCCATAAGACACCTGCTGTCCCTGTTCACTTATCAGTATAAACTGAGTACCTGGGTGTTAGTTGACTGGTGTGGGTCGCATCCTGGGACAAAATTGACCTAATTTGTCCGAAATGCTCAGCATAACAACCTACTTTCTATATAGTAGTATGTCAGTGATGTCAACTAGACCTGTATACCTTGTACATGTACTTGTACAAATAAAGATATCGTTATTATTATTATTATTATTAACTCATCGTGTAATGCGTGACAGTATTGTCAAAGGAGCAGCGTAGCATCACACTGTAAGTGTTCCCTCACCGTAACTATCATAAATAATAGCGTAGCATCACACTGTAAGTGTTCCCTCACCGTAACTATCATAAATAATAGCGTAGCATCACACTGTAAGTGTTCCCTCACCATAACTATCATAAATAATAGCGTAGCATCACACTGTAAGTGTTCCCTCACCGTAACTATCATAAATAATAGCGTTAAGCAAGCAAACATCACACGTAAGTGTCCCTCCACCATAACTATCATAAATAATAGCGTAGCTCCACATCTGTAAGTTGTTCCCGTATCACCGTAACTATCATAAAAATGCGTAAGCATCACACTGTAAGTGTTCCCTCATACCGAACTATAATAAATATAGCGTAGCAACACACCGTAAGTGTTCCCTCACCGTAACTATCATAAATAATAGCGTAGCATCACACTGTAAGTGTTCCCTCACCGTAACTATCATAAATAATAGCGTAGCAAGCACACGTAAAGTGTTGTCTCCTCACCGTAACTATCAATAAATAATAGCGTAGCATCACTCTGTAAGTTGTTCCCTCACCATAACTATCATAATAATAGCGTAAGCCATCACACTGTAATTTGTATCCTCACCGTAACTATCATAAATATTACGTAGCTCACACGTAATGTTCCCTCACCGTAACTAACCATAAATAGGATAGCGTAGGCATCACACTGTAAGTGTCCCCACGACAGTAACTATCATATAATAATAGCGTAGCATCACACGTAAATGAGTCCTCACACGTAACTATCCTAATTAATAGCGTCAGCATCAACACTGTAAGTGTTCACTCACCGTACTATCTAAATTAATAGCGGTAGCATCCACACTTGTAATGGTCCCACTCACAGTAACTAACATAAATAATAGCGTAGCATCACACTGTAAGTGTTCCCTCACCGTAACTATCATAAATAATAGCGTAGCATCACACTGTAAGTGTTCCCACACCGTAAGACCTTAAAAAAAAAAAAATTTCACCATAAATAATAGCGTAGCATCACACTTGTAATGTTTCCTCACCGTAACTATCCATAAATAATAGGCGGGGTAGCATCACACTGTAAGTGTGCCCCTCACCGTAACTATCATAAATAATAGCGTAGGCATCATCTGAATCTGTAAGTGTTCCCTCACCATAACTATCCATAAATAATAGCGTAGCATCAACCCTGTACGTGTTGCCGGTCACCGTAACTATCATAAAAAATAGCGTAGCAATCACACTGAGTAAGTGTTCCCTCACCAAACTATCATAATTAATACGTAGCATCAAACTGTAAGTGTTCCCTCACGTACAACTATCTTAAATAATAGCGTAGCATTCACAATGTTAGTGTTCCCTCTCACCGAGAACTAATCAAAGTAATAGCGAGCATCACCTGAAAGTGTTCCCCTCACTGTAACTATCATAAATAATAGGCGTAGCATCACACGTAATGTCCCTCACCATAGACTATCATAATAAATACCGTACATCACAACTGTAATGTCCCTGCACCTAACATCATTAAATATAGCGTAGCATCACACCTGTAAAAAAGTTTTGGTTCTCTTCACCAGTAACTATCATAAATAGATAGCGTAGCATCACACTTGTAAGTGTTCCCTCACCGTAACTATCATAAAAATAGCGTACATCACGACTGTAATTTCCCTCACCATAACTATCATAAATAATAGCGTAGCATCACACTGTAAGTGTTCCCTCACCGTAACTATCATAAATAATAGCGTAGCATCACACTGTAAGTGTTCCCTCACCGTAACTATCATAAATAATAGCGTAGCATCACACTGTAAGTGTTCCCTCACCGTAACTATCATAAATAATAGCGTAGGTCATCACCTGTAAAGGGTCCCATCACCGTAACTATCATAAATAATAGCGTAGCATCACACTGTAAGTGTTCCCTCACCGTAACTATCATAAATAATAGCGTAGCATCACACTGTAAGAGTTCCCTCATCCTAACTATCATAAATACTAGCGTAGCCTCACCACTGATGTGTTCCCTCACCGTAAACTATCAGAAATAATACGTAGGTGCATCACACTGTAAGTTTCCCGTCACCGTAACGATCATAAATAAATAGCGTAGCAATCACACTTAATGTTCCCTCACCGTAACTATCATAAATAGAATTGGGTACATCACACTGTAAGTGTTCCTCACCGTGTAACTATCATAATAATAGCGTAGCAATCACACTGTAAGTGTTCCCTCCACCTTAACTATCATAAATAATAGCTAGCACACACACTGTAAGATGTTTCCCATCACCGTAACTATCATAAATAAATAGCGGACATCACACGTAAGTTTCCCTCACAGTAACTACATAAATAATAGCGAGCATCACACTGTAAAGTGTTTCCTCCACCTAACTATCATAAATAATAGCGTAGCATCACCTGTAAGTGTTCCCGTCACCGTAACTATCATAATAATAGCGTAGCATCACACAGTAAGTGTTTCCCTCATCACCGTAACTATCATAAATAAAGCGTAAGCAAAAAAAAAAAAAAATCACACTGTAAGTGTTCCCTCACCGTAACTATCTATAAATAATACGTAGGCATCACAAGTAAGGTGTTTCCCTCACGTAAACATCATAAAGAATACGTAGCATCACAGTGTACGTGTTCCCTCACCCTAACTATCTATAATAATAGTCGTAGCATCACACTGAAAGTGTTCCTCACCGTAAACTATCATAAATAATAGCAGTAGCATCACACTGTAGTGTTCCATCACCGTAACTATCATAAATAATACGACAATCACACTGTAATGTTCCCTCACCGAAACTATCATAAACAATAGCGTAGCATCCACTGTATAAGTGTTCCTCATACCGTAACTATGCAAAATATAGCGTAGCATCACACTGTAATGTTTCCCTCACCCAGAACTATCATATCTAATAGCGAGCATCGACACTGTAAGTGTTCCCTCACCGTAACTATCATAAATAATAGCGTAGCATCACACTGTAAGTGTTCCCTCACCGTAACTATCATAAAACATACGAAGCATCACTACTGTAAGTGTTCCTCACCATAACTATCATCAATACTAGCGTAGCATCACACTGTAAGTGCTTTCCCTCTCCGTAACTATCCATAAATAATACGTAGCATCACACAGTTAAGTGTACCCATCCACGTAACTATCATTAATAATAGCGTAGCCTCACACTGTAAGTGTTCCACACCATAACTATCCAAAATACTAGAGCGTCCTCACACTGTAAGTGTTCCCTCACCGTAACTATCATAAATAATAGCGTAGCATCACACTGTAAGTGTTCCCTCACCGTAACTATCATAAATAATAGCGTAGCATCACACTGTAAGTGTTCCCTCACCGTAACTATCATAAATAATAGCGTAGCATCACACTGTAAGTGTTCCCTCACCGTAACTATCATAAATAATAGCGAAGCATCACACTGTAAAGTGTTCCCATCACCGTAACTATCATAAATAATAGCGTAGCATCACACTGTAAGTGTTCCCTCACCGTAACTATCATAAATAATAGCGTAGCATCACACTGTAAGTGTTCCCTCACCGTAACTATCATAAATAATAGCGTAGCATCACACTGTAAGTGTTCCCTCACCGTAACTATCATAAATAATAGCGTAGCATCACACTGTAAGTGTTCCCTCCACCGAACTATCATAAATAATAGCGTAGCATCACACTGTAAGTGTTCCCTCACCGTAACTATCATAAATAATAGCGTAGCATCACACTGTAAGTGTTCCCTCACCATAACTATCATAAATAATAGCGTAGCATCACACTGTAAGTGTTGCCTCACCGTAACTATCATAAATAATAGCGTAGCATCACACTGTAAGTGTGCCCTCACCATAACTATCCATAATAAATGCGTACATCACACTGTAAGTGTTTTCCCTCACCGTAATATCATAATAATGCGTAGCATCACACGGGTAAAGTTCCCTCACCCGTAACTATCATAAGTAATTAGCGTAGCATCAGCACTGTAAGTGTTCTACTCATCCCTCACCGTAACTATCATAAATTAATAGCGTAGCATCACACTGTAAGTGGTTCCTCACCATACTATCATAAACAATTGCGAAGCATCAGCACGTGTAAGGTTCCCTCACCGTAACTATCAAAATAAAAGTCTAGCATCACACTGTAAGTGTTCCCTCTCACCATAAACGATCATAAATATAGCGTACACACCGGTAATTGTCCCCACCGTATCAAAATCATAAATAATAGCGTAGCATCACACTGTAAGGTTGCCCCTCACCTTAGCTACATAAAATAATAGCGTAGCATCACACTGTAAAGTGTACCCTCCACCGGAAACTATCATAAATATAGCGTAGCATCACACTTGTAAGAGTTCCCTCACCGTAACTATCATAAATAATAGCGTAGCCACACACTGTAAGTGTTCTCCTCACGTAAACTATCTAAATAATAGCGTGCATCAAACTGTAATTTTTCCCTCACCGTACTACATAAATAAATATCGTAGCATCACACTGTAATTGTCCCTCACCGTAACTAGCATAAATAATAGCGTAGCATCACACTGTAAGTGTACCCCTCACCTTGAACCGTAACTATCATAAATAAATAGCGTAGCATCACTCTGTAAGAGTTCCCTCACCGTAACTATCATAAATAAATACGTACATCACACTGTAATGTTTCCCTCACCGAAACTATCGATAAATAATAGCGTAGCATCACACTGTAATGTTCCCGCACCGGAACTCTCATAAATAATAGCGTAGCATCACACAGTAAGGTTACAGGGATTTTACGGGGATGGCCCTTCAACCGTAACTATCATAAATAAGGTAGCGTAGCTTCACGTGTAAGTGTTTCCCTCACCATAACTATCATAAATAATAGCGTAGCATCACACTGTAATGTTCCTCCCCGTAAACTATCATAAATAATAGCGTACATCACACTGTAAGTGTTTTCCCTCACCGTAACTATCATAGAATAATAGCGTAGCTTCACTCTGGTAAGGTGTGTCCCCACCGTAACTCCATAACTATAGCGTAGCATCACACTGTAAGAGTTCCCTCAAACCGTAACTATCAAGTAAATAATAGCGTAGCCTCACACTGTAAGTGTTCGCTCACCGAACTATCCATATGAATAGCGTAGCATCACACTGTAAGTGTTCCCTCACCGTAACTATCATAAATAATAGCGTAACATCACACTGTAAGTGTTCCCTCACCGTAACAATCATAAATAATAGCGTTGCAGCATCACACTGTAAGATGTTGCCCTCAACCGTAACTATCATAATAAAAGCGTAGCATCACACTGTAAGTGTGGCCATCCACCGTAACTATCATAAATAAAGCGTAGCAATCACACTGTAAGTGTTGCCTCACCGTAACTATCATAAATAATAGCGTAGCATCACACTGTAAGTGTTGCCTCACCGTAACTATCATAAATAATAGCGTAGCATCACACTGTAAGTGTTGCCTCACCGTAACTATCATAAATAATAGCGTAGCATCACACTGGTAAGTGTTCCCTCACCGTAACTGATCATAAATAATAGCTACATCACACTGTAAGCTGTTCCCTTCCCGTAACTATCATAAATAATAGCGTAAGGCATCACACAGTAAGTTTTCCCCTCACAGTAACTAATCATAAATAATAGCGTTAGCATCACACGGTAAAGATGTCCCCCGTCACCGTAACAACATAAATAATAGCGTAGCATCACATCACACGGTAAGTGTCCCTCACCGTATACTATCATACATATAGCGTAGGTAATCACACGGTAAGTTTCCCTCTAGCCGCAACTGATAAGTAAAAATTGCGTAGCATCACACTTAATGTTCCCATCAACCGTAACTATCATAAAACTAGCGAAGCATCATCACACTGTAAGTGTTCGCCGTCGACCGTAACTATCATAAATAAATAGCGTAGCACCACACTGTAAGTGTTCCCTCAACCGTAACATCTATAATAATACGTAGCATCACACTGTAAGTGTTCCTTCACCTTAACATCATAAGATAAATACGAGACATCACACGGATGTGATCCCTCACTGTAACACATAATAAAGGCGTAGCAGCACCCTTGTAAGTGTTCCCTCACCGTAACTATCATAAATATAGCGTAGCATCACACTGTAAAGTGTCCCACACCGTAACTATCATAAATAATAGCGTACAATCACACGTAATGTTCCCTCACCTATCGATCAATACATAATAGCTTATGCATCAAACTGTTAGTGTTCCCATCCACCGTAACTATCATAAATAATAGCGTAGCACACCCTGTAAAGTGTTTTCCCTCACCATAACTATCATAAATAATAGCGTAGCATCACACTGTAAGTGTTCCCTCACCGTAACTATCATAAATAATAGCGTAGCATCACACTGTAAGTGTTCCCTCACCGTAACTATCATAAATTATAGCTACATCACACGTGTATGTGTTCCCTCACCGTAACTATCAAAAATTAACGTAGCATCACCTGTAAAGTGTTCCCTCACCTAACATCATAAATAATGCGTAGCATCACACTGTAAGTGTTCCCTCACCGTAACTATCATAAATAATAGCGTAGCATCACACAGTAAGTGTTCCCTCACCGTAACTATCATAAATAATAGCGTAGCATCACACTGTAAGTGTTCCCTCACCATAACTATCATAAATAATAGGGGGAGAGCGGGGCGGGGGGGGGGGGGGGGGGGAGCCATCACACAGTAAGTTTACCCTCACCGTAACTATCAAAAATAATACTAACATCACACTGTAAGTGTTCCCTCACCGTAACTATTCGTAAAATAAAGCGTAGGCAGCACACAGTAAGTGTTCCCTCACCGTAGACTATCATAAATAAAACGACATCACCCAGTAAGTGTTCCCTCACCGTAAACTGTCATAAATTATAGCGTAGCACACACTGGAAGTGTCCCTCACCGTACCTATCATAATATTAGCGTAGCATCAAACTGTAAGTGTTTCCCTCACCGTAACTAGCATAATAATACGTAGCATCACACTGAAGTGTTCCTTCACCGTAACTATCATAAATAAAAGCGTACAGCTCATATAGATGCTTCCAATTTTCAAAGTGAAAAATTCTGTTTTTGTCTCTGTGATCTGCTTCCCACCCCCCTCCAATCCTCTCCATCCCTACCCTCTCTCTCTCACTCTCTCTCCTCTTTCTCTCTCTTGTCTCCATTCTCTCCTCTCTCTCATTCTCTATCTCTCGCTCTCTTCCTCTCTTTTCTACTCATCTCTCCTCTCTCTCTTCTCTCTCCTCTCTCATCTCTCTCCTCCCACCCGTTCTTCATCTCCTCACTTTCTCTCCTCTCCTCTCTCATCGTCTCTCTCTCTCTCTCTCTCTCTCACTCTCTCTCTCTCTCTACTCTCTCCTTTCTCCTCCTCACTCTCCTCGTCTCTCTCTCTCTCTCTCTCTCCTCTCTCCTCCTCTCTCTTCTCATCTCTCGCTATCTGTCTTCTCTCCCTCGTCTCTCTCTCTCTCTCTTATACAAGTGTCCACGGGTTAGGTTAAAGTCCCTAACTTATTTACAAGCTAAAGCTGTTTCCTACAATATGAGCCATCATTTTAAACAACTTACGTCACATGACCCAACTCGCGCCATCCTGGAATAAATAATCTCAGACGAAGTGCTGTTGTGGAGAAGGGTACATCAGAGTGGAAGTTGCTGCGGCAGCCCTTCTATGGGTGTAATACCTCACTTCTCGCTGTTCTCGAAGGAGCCAGTGATTTCTTTAACAATAATGGGCCTTGTACACAACGATAAATCCACCCACATTCTCCAAGTTGAAGATCTGCTGAAATGACGGATCTGTCCAGGCTGGTTTTCAAGCGAGAAGAGAGTCCCGTCTTGCTCTGGTTTCCGCTTATTCTGTAAAAGTCGCAATATGACTGACGGAGGGGGGGAGGGGCAGCCAATTCAAGAAAGTGGAGCAACTCCAAGTGCAAGCGTCTTGTGTCCCATTCAGAATCTTGCAACCTCTACTGTCAAGCTGATGTGAGATACGTCTAAGTGCTGTAAGCTTCCTGGAATCTTTGTTGGCAAAATTTACAGCTTGTCCGCTCTCTCCTCTCATCTCTCTCTCGCTCTTCATCTCTCTCTTCACTCTTCCCCTCTCGGTCTCATCTCCTCTCTCTCACATCTCTCTCTCAATCTCTCTCTCTCTCTTCCCTCCTGATCTCCCTCTCTCTCTCTCTCGCTTCTCTCCTACTGTCTCGTCACTCGTCGTCCGATCTATCTCGTCCCTCGTCTCTCTCTCTCTCTCTCTCGCTCTCCATCGTCTCTCCTCTCGTCTCTCTCTCTCCTCTGTCTCTCTCTCTCCTCCCCCCTCCCTCCCTCTTTTTTTTTTTTTTTATTTTTTTTTTACACAGTGTTATTGGCAGCTATTTTCAGGTTAAGGATTCCTACTTTATTTGCAAGCTAGGAGCTGTTACCTACATCAGCTCATTTAAAGCATTTTTATTGTTTATGAACCATACAGTAGGGAACAGGAGGAAGTTGGAGCCAGCTGTGGGCACAGCATTTTCATTTGAATCATCTGACGTTATCTCGTTGACATCATTATGCGTACAATAGTGTTCCATACTCGAGTCATCCTGGGTATGTATTGATCTCAGATGGAGTGATGTTCTGAAAGGTACGCAGAGTGAAGTTGCTGCGCTTTCTGCCCGTCTTGTGGCATAAAAGCTGTTTCCGCTGGCCACGAAGTGGAACCAAGTGTGTATTATTGTGACAATATAGGCCTTGTACATACCAGTAAGCCACCTCACCTCCACATCCCTCCTATTGAAGCTCTGCTGAAATGACAGAACTATCCAGGATGGGTCCGGCGAGAGATGTACGGTCTTTGCTCAGTTCTCTCTACTCTGTCATGCAGTCGCAGATGAGAGGGGGGCAGGCAAACCACAGAAAGTGGAAGCATACTCAAGTGCGAGCGACTGTGCCTCGTACAGGATCTTGCTACCCCTACTGTCAAGCAGATGCAGATACGGCGAAGTGCTGTAAGCTTCCTGGCTGCCATGTTTGCAAGAGTTACAACATGATCTTCTTGGATAGTTTGGATTAATTTCACCCCAAGGATATCAACTTCTTCTCCAGGAGCCACATCGTCCCTTCAGCTACTACTGCCCAGCAATTACATCAAGGTGCCTAGAGACGATCATCATTGCGTTTCTCAGTGCAAATGTACTTGCCATCTATTTCCCAAGCTGATATAGCTCTCAGCTGTGATTGATGTACTAGAGCAGCTGTCATTTCTTCACTTGGATAAGGAAATGCAGAGTACAGTCGTCTGCATATGCAAGTGAGTTCTGGGATGAGATTAGAAGGTCGTTGAGTATTACATTCCATAACTGTGACCCAGCACACGTCCTTGTGAACGCTTCCCCAATAAGGATGCCTGCTGATTACCGTTCCATTGAAGACTACACTTAGAGATCTACCAATGAAGTAATCACTGAGGAGACATGAGCGTAAAGCCTGCAATTCCCAGTGCTTGAGTTTTGCTAAGAGGCCTGGTGCCGACTAACCGACCGTCGAAAGCGCCACAATGTCCATGCTACCACACAGCTGACTTGATTCATCCATGACAGGTGCCACTTATGGAAGGTTTTAACAACAGATCACAGCAGAGTAACCTTTCCGAGCCATATTGACGATCACAACGTATGAGGGTAGTCAACAAATCTGTCATTTGTCTTGCGCTTATGTCTCAAGGATCTTACAGTGAAGTGACCAGAGTGACACTGTCTGTAGTTGCTGATTCTGCTCTGCATCTTCTTTTTGTAACAGGGACTACATTTGCCTCTTTCCATGGAGAGGGCCATTTCACTGTACTAGCATGCTGAAAATGCGAGTTAGAGTGCTGCTAAGCTGTCTGCACATCTTCTCAACAATCGTGGGCACAACTTGTCTGGCCACAGCCTTTTCCTGGTCAAGTGATTAAGAAGGAAATCACCTCCTCCTGCCTTAATGTCACCACTGACAGTTTTGACACATTTCTTGCAGCTAGCCAAGGAGGTCCCTTTGCTGATCAGGAGAACTTGCCATTTTGGTAGCTAAGTGTTCAGCAAAGAGTCCGCCTTCTCTTGACTACTAGTAGAGGGGTCCCATCCTGTCGATTTAGAGGTGGAATAAGTTCAACAGCAAGATAACCTTGTTCTGTCCTTGACAGGACACCAAGGTTTGGGAGCCTACCCTACCGGATTGCTAACTTTCTTTTAAGTGTCCACCTCCCCATATTAGCAAGGGCCCACTTTTGAACATCACCCATCTGGCCTACAGCTTGCATGTGCAAGTTTCCTGTTATAGTTTGTAGGATGTCTCTTATACCTTCGCCATGCTTTGTACTTAGCAGTAGCAGCCTCTCTACAACGAAAGCAAACCAAGGGCTGCTCTGTAGCTTGTCACTGTGCCGTGAAATGTGGTCTTGTTGCAGATGAAGGATGTGTCCAGGTGAAGGATTCAACTTGGTTGTCAACATCCCACCTGGAGAAGAGCATTCCATCGTGTTGGCGACTCAAAGCAAAGGCTTGGCCATTACCTCTTTCCCGAGCCAGGTTGTGCTGTGGACTCCTCACCTCGTTCTGTTGGAATCTTAAGTGTGTAAAAACAACCTTGTGGTCAGACGATCCACGTACCGAGGGTGACAGTGACTAGGCCTTCTGCCAGATACTCACTACTGGGTCAAGGGAGGAGCCAGAGATATGAGTAGGGAAATCAACAAAGTTTCTCATGTCAAACACTGCAAGAAGGTCATCAAAGTCCCTCCTGTATAAGTGCTGGTTGTAGGTCACCAACAATTATATATGTTGTACATTTGTGTTGTAGCAAGGATGTCAATTATTTTTCCATTAGAAGTTATAGGGTCTGCTCCGTTGCCACTGAGGTCTGTACATTGCACATCTAGTACAGAGGTACTATTTTTACAACTTGAAGAACATCTTTCCAAGATGTTTAGGGGTAGGCAACTCTAGTGCTTGGCATGACCCTTTTAGAGAAGCACACAGCAAACTCACCTCTCCTTGTCTCTCTCTCCTCTCTTCTCATCTCTCTCTCTCTACCCCTTCTCTCTCCATCTCTCCTCATTTCCCCTCTCTCTCATAGCCTTTTCCCTCGCCCTCCTTTCTCCCTCTCTCTCTCTTTCTCTCCCTCTCCCTCTCCCTCTCTTTCTCCCTCTCCTCTACCCTTTCCTCTCCCCCCTCACATTTCTCTCTCTCCCCCTTGGTCTTATCCCTCACCCCCATACTCTCTCCTCTCTCTCCTCTTTCTACCCTTTCTACCCTCTCCTCTCCCTCTCCCTCTTCTCCCTTTCCTCCCCCCCCACCCTCTCCCTCCTCTAGCCTTCTGTCTGATGTAAAAAAAAAAAAAAAAAAAAAAAAAAATGGGTGGCCTTAGAGGACGGAAAACCAGAGATCTGGTAGACGAACCGGGGAGGAAAGACTGGGAGTTAGAGCTCCAAAAAAGGAGGAAGAGTGGGGAAGGAAGATAGTAGAGCTTGGTAAGAAAATGGAGGAGCGGATAGCTGAAGAGTGCAGGAAGTGGGAAGTACAGTCTTAGCAGCAGAAGCTAGGATACAGTGCTTAGAAGAGAAACTGCAAAGCCTGAAACAGATTAGAGAGACAAATGACAATTCAGATGTGACATCAGGAAATTCAAAGTCAGGGCAGACAATGGACGGTAAGCAACAACGGAGACATGCCGTACACGAAGGCCCTATCAGACCCACGTGGGGCCAGGGAAAAGACGATGAGCACACTAAGATCAAACGACAGGTCCGAAGACAATGAAGGTATGCTATATGCAGAGATTCTAACACCAACTGCAGTAGCAAGGGACAGCTGGTCAGGAAAGACAGTTCACTGAGAATAGAAGTTTCAGATATGACAGGACTGAAGGCAAGAACATGTCAATGGAAGGAAATAAAATGCCTCAGAGGAAGCAGATGGAGACTCAGTGGGAGGAGGAAAGGGCGAGGGTCAGTTTTTGTGTATGGGCTCCAAGAAGCCAAGGCCAAGGGGGAACAACTTGAAGAAATAAAAAACAGGAGGAAGAAAAAAATGATTGAAGGCATCATGAAAAACCAATAGGGAGGGCGATATGACCCAGGTGACAAATTTTCAGAGAATTGGGTGGTTTGCGAGTGGAAGATAACGGCCTGTCAGAGTAACTTTCAAGGAAGAATCAGTTTGGGGGGGGGGGGGGGGGGGTCGGAACCAGGATTCTGCAAGATAAAGCAAGACTGAGACAAGAGGGGTACCATAGAGTATACCTCGACCTGCGACAGAACACAAGAAAAAGGACTAACACTGAAAGAGAGGGTACAGAACGCAGGAGGAAGAGAAGCAACGAAAATGAGCAAGACCCAGACACATGAGAAAGGGCATACACACACCCCACAGAATCCTCCCACCAAAAGACGGCTCCCAACCGCGACAATTCGCAACACAACTGAGCAAACCTATACTACAACCCCACTCACTGTTCCCTCTGCCATCATCCCCCATATCACAAACCTCACCCCAACAGCTGTCCCTTATGGGCATCTGACCCCACCCCCATCAACACAAACCCCACCTACACCACAGCCCCATATAGGCCCCCACAAGGGCCTCTCGCTTCCCCCAACCCCATATTCTGCATGACCACAATGATAGAAAAGGAAACTGAAGGTTTGGTAACACAAACGTGGAATGGAAAACGAATAAACATGAGAGGTGGAACGAAAGAATCAGTGAAAAATCCCCAGACATCATGCATCACAAAAAACAAAACTCGCTGAGACAATAACAGACACAGATCTTCCCATCAAGATATCAATTCCTGAGGAAAGATAGAAGGAGTAAGGAGAGGAGGGGTTGCACGCTCATAAAACACCGATTGGGGATTTGAGGAAATGGAAAGGCATGGACATGATTGGAGAAAGAACTACATTGTAAGTACAATTAAGTCCGAGAACATAAAGTAGTCATTGAGTGATGTATAACCCACCACAGAACTGCAGGAGGCCAAGAGAGGAGTACGAAGAAATATACAACAGGGTGATTTGGTGGACACACTGGCTGAGGTCAAGAGGCTCACTCGAAGCAGAGCAAAGATACTGGAAATGGGCGATTTCAACCACAGGGAGATCGTTGACTGGGAATACCGTGGAGCCACATGGGGAGTCCCGATACATGGAGAGCCAAGATATGATGGATGTGGTACTTGAACACCTCATCATCAACATGTCAGGACACAACCAGAGAGAGAGGGGAGATGAGCCAGCAGACTGGATCTTGTGTTCACCCTGAGCAGTTCAGACATTGAGGACATCACTTACGAGAGGCCCCTGAGCGAAGCAATCTGTGGGGTTCTTAGTTATGACTATATAGTCGAGATACAAAAAAGATGGAAGAAGTAACAGGAACTGAGGGGACAGAGCCAAACATAAAAGGTGGGTACTACACAGGTATTGAGAAACTTCCTGCAGGAGGTTCATTGGACAGAGAAATAGGTAGGAAAATCAGTAAAGAGATGATGGGAATATTGGCAACAAAGTGCAAGGAGGCAGAGGAAAGGTTTTGTTCCCAAGGGAAACAGAAATAATAGGAAGACCAAAACGAGTCTTGGTTTTACCACCCGAAGGTGTAGGGAGGCAAAAACTAAGTGCAGACAGAGAATGGAAAAGGATACATAAGGTAAGGGCAGACCCAGGAAAACAAGGAAGATTAGTAGAAGAGCCGAAATCGAGTATGCGCAGATAAGGAGGAGGCAGGCCCAGCGACAGTATGAAAACGACATAGCATCGAAAGTCAAAAAATCTGACACCCGAAACTGCGTATAGCCACATTAGGAGGAAAGACAACAGTCAAGGACCAGGTAGATAGCTGAGGAAAGAAGGTGGATAACTCACAAGAAACGATCAAGAGGTCTAAGTGAGAGCTCAACACGAGATTTAAGGAAGTATTTACAGTAAGACAGGAAGACTCTGGGGGGACAGACCAATGGGGACACCAGCAAGGATACACCAACAATGTTGGACGACATAAATACAGATGAGGGGAGGAGGTGAAGAAACTGCTAAGGGAATCGAACCCTCAAAGGCAATGGGACCGGACAACATCTCCCCTGGGTTCCTTAAAGAGGAGCAGATATGTTGTCATGCCACTTACCACAATCTTCAACACGTCCCGGAAACTGGGCAATCTACCTGGAGGTATGGAAACGCAAATGTTAGTTCCCATTTTTAAAAAAGAGACAGAAAAGGGCACTAAACTAAAGACCTGTGTCATTGACGTGTATAGTATGCAAAATATGAAAGATTATCAGAAGGAATGGTGGAGCACCTGGACAACGGACAAGAGAATAAATGCCAACCAGCAACGGATTCACGGAAGGCAAATCCTGTGTCCACAAACCTTCTGGAGTTTTTATGATAAAATTAACAGAAGTAAGGACACGAGAGAGAGGGGTGTGGGTCGATTTGCAATCTTCTTGACATGCAAGAAGGCCTTTGACACAGTTCCTCACAGAGATTATGCAGAAGCTAAGACATCAGGTGCATATGTAACAGAAGGGCACGGCAAAATGAATCAGAAATAACCTGACATGGGAGGCAGCAACGAGTCATGGTACGTAATGATGTATCACAGTGGGGCACCTGTGACGAGCGGGGTCCCATAGGGTCGGGGTTCTAAGACCCAGTGCCCTATTTTTGGTGTAGTTGAACGACATGACGGAAGGGTTAGACTCAGAAGTGCCCTGTTTGCAGAAGAATGTGAAGTTATTGAGGAGAAATTAAATCTGATGAGACCCAGGCAGGCCTTCAAGAGACCTGGACAGACTGGACACTGTCCAGCAAATGGCTTCTCGAATTTAATCCTGCCAAATGCATAGTCATGAAGATAGGGGAAGGGCACAGAAGACCACAGACAGAGTATAAGGCTAGGAGGCCAAAGACTGCAAACCTCACTCAAGGAGAAATCATGGGGTGAGTATAACACCGAGCATTCCCCGGAAGCACCATCAATCAATAACTCTGCAGCATATGGGCCTGGCAAACCTGAGAAACAGCATTCCAGATACCTTTGTAAGGAAATCATTCAAGACACTGTACACCGTGTATGACAGGCCCATACTGGAGTATGCAGCACCTGTTTTGAACCCGCACTTGATAAGCACGCAAGAACTAGAGAAAGTACAAAGGGTTGCCGAAAGGTTTAGTTTCCAAGCTAAGGGAATGTCCCTATGAAAAAGATTAAGGGGAATCGGCCTGACGACACTGGAGACAGGAGGGTCAGGGACGAAGACAAATGATAACCGACATATAAAATACTGCATGGAATAGACCAAAGTGGACAAAGACAGGAAGTTCCAGGGGAGGGAGAACACAGAAACAAGAGGCCACAATTGGAAGTTGACGACACAAATGAGTCAGAGAATAGAGGAAGTATTCTTCAGTCATAGAGTTGTAAGCAGTGGTAATAGCCCTAGAAAATGACGTAGTCTGGGGCAGGAACCCAAAACCATACACAGTTTTACGACGAGTTTGATAAAGCTCATGGAGCAGGGAGAGAAGGGCCCAGTAGCAACCGTGAAAGGCGGGGCCAGGAGCTAGACTCGACCGCCTGCAACCCCAAATAGGTGATACAGACACAAAAATTATCCAAACAGTTAATTGGGGTAACGGTGTGATCTGAAATATTAACAAATACATATGTTAGTTGGTTATAACAGCAGTGTAGTGATAAGGTCATGAAAGAGTAATTAAGTAAATACTGAAATATGAGAAAATTACAATCCCCACTGTTGGTGGTTGTGAATGTAGCTCACATCATCAGACTTGTTATGATCATAATACTGTACTAAAGAAAAAAGAGGGAATACCAAGTCTTAAAAGAAAATTGAAGGAGTTGATAGCAGCAGGCCCGACCAGCAGAACCTGCCAATGTGCAGACGACATCCACTTGCCTATTTGTGGTTAATTTTGGTTAGTGTCTAAAGTCCTCAGTGTTCTCGCCCAGCTGGTTTAGCTTAATACCATCACTCCCATTCCCCTATTTTCGTACCAGGAATAGATAGTGGTTATGCCTGATAATGTTCAGCAAATTATCTAAATATCCCAGGTAAACTCCAGAGAGGCTTTGAGCCTAGTGACCCCCCCAGCGCCCCCCCTGCATTTTTTCCTGAGGGACAAGCTAGTAAACAATACGCACATAAAACACACGTTGTGCACCCGTAATCATTATTATAATAATTATTAGTATAAATTAACTAAGGAATTGAGTGAGAAAAAAATAATTACTATAATCTTAAAAAGGTAATGTAGCCTAGTGGCGGCGAAGATCTGGGCCGGGAGAGTACCGTGAACCAAGAACAATAACAAATAGTGTTAACGTGACCCCCCCCCTCTTTTTCAAAGAACGACAAGCTAGTAAACACACACACACAAACACAAGTGTACAACAATTAATAATTATATAGTATATATTAGTGTATATTAATAAGGGAGCTGATTGTGAAAACATTTTATAATCTTCAAATGAGAAGCGTAACCAAGTGTCGCACCGCACACCCATACGACACCTACACCCCACACACCCACACCCACACCCACAACACACCCACATCACACCCACACACAACCCACACACACCCACACACAGCCCACACACACACCACACACACACACACAACACACACACACACACAACACCCACACACACACACCCACACACACACACACACATAACACACCAACATAAACACACACACACGCACAACACACACACAACACACGGCACACACACACACATACATTGCCCAACTCACACATACACTCCCTGCCTCGCCCACCGACATCTCACGTCCTTCACCTGACCCCCCCCTCCCCCTCTTTCCACCTTTCAACCTCCCCCCTCCCCACCTCCCCTCCTTCCCCCTCTCGTCAAATCCCTCCCCACTCAACCCTCTGCTTCACTCTTCCTTCCACTCCCCTTCCCACTACTTCCCACATAGCCACAGTTTCCTCCTCTACCTCCCCCCCCCCCACACTCTGACATACACAATACAACATAACATACAGAATTAATCATAGGTTTCCCAACCTGAGGAGCAATTAGGATAAACAAAAATGGGTTGCCAGAGAGCAACAAGAAAAACAAGGGACAGGAGGAGGAAAAACTGCAAAGGAAATTGGGCAGCCAAGTCTCCCAAAAAGGGACCATGAATGGGAAAAGAAACTAGAATAGCTTAGCATGATAATGGAAGAAGAGGATAGACATGGAAAGCAGGAAGTGGAGGAGCAAGTTAAAGCACCAAAGGCCGGATACAGAGTTTAGAAGAGGACTGAAAAATCTGAAACAGCCAAAAAACTAAAGAAACATTTGGGATGACAACAGAGACAGCTAACTCAGTCCACAATAAGGGGACTGTAGGGAAAGATGGAGCAAAAACAGCATGTAGAAGCTCAATCATATGGAGACGTAGTAAATGAAGAGCTAACTATATGTGAGGCCCTAACAGACCACAGCAAGAGCCCAGGGAAGTCGAGAAGGTGAAATGACAGGCCACTGAGCCCAAGTACATTAGCTAGTGAAACTGAAGAAAGAAAGCTGCCAATGGAAGGAAATCAATATGAATGAGGGATACACAGGGATATGGGCAGTGGGAGAATGAAAGGTGAGGTCAGTCTTTGCGTATGGGCTCCAGGAAGTTGAGGGGAAACATATGAAGCAGAAACAAGGGGAAAAAAAGTCATATTGAAAAGCATCATGAAAGCAATAGGAGAAGATACATGACCCTGCTGGAAAATTTTCGAAATAGGGGGTATGTAAAAAAAAGAAACCCGACCCACGAAAGTGACTTTCAAGGCAGAATCGACTCGGAACAGGATCCTGCAGGAGAAAGACGATTAAGGGAGCATGCCGGCAATACAGTGAAGGAGGTGTATCGACCACAACAGAACACAAGAAGAAAGGCAGAAACAGAGAGAGATGGTACAAGGCGAAAGGAGGAAAGAGAGGGGAGGAGAAGACAAACAAGGAGATCCCAGACACAGGAAGATCAATACAGCCTCCTCCCAACTTCCTATAGAGGGCCTCCCAACCAGGTCAACGCACAGTGCAACAAACACTCTAAACCAAAAAAACAAAACCCATGCCACATCCAATGCCCCACCCACTACTTACAAACTCCACCCCCACAGCAACCACCCATAGTTTCCTTATCAGGTCTCCCACTTCCCCAACCCCAAAACACCTCCCAGACCACAAATCAGAAAAAGAAGTTGAAGGTGTGGTATAAAAATGCAGATGAATAACAAAATAAGTATGAGGAGTGGCACAAAGGAACCTCAAGGAGACATCCCCAGACATAATGCACTCACAGAAACAAAACTCAACCATAATAAAACAGATTCAATCTTTCCATCTGGATATCAAATCTCAGGAAAGACAAGGAGGAGAGGGGAGGAGGAGTTGCACTCTGCATATAAAAACCAGTGGGGGTTGAAAAATGGAAGGAAATGGATGCACGGGCAAAAAAAGGGACTACTTAGTAGGAACAATCCAGTCTGAGGGACATAATTGTGATATTTGCAGTAATATACAAACCACCCACAAACTGCAGAGGCCAGAAGAAGAATAAACGATGAAGAAGCAAAACAAAGCAATGGGTCCGACACACAGCCGAGTGGCCAGGAGAGCACACATGGGGGGAGCAAAGTTACTAGTTAGGGAGATTTCAAATTCGAATCACAAGGAGATTGACTGGAAAAACCTGGAGCCCCATGGGGGTCCCGAAACATGGAGAGCCAAGATGATGGATGTGGTACTGGAAAACCTCATGCATCAACATGTTAGAGACACTACCAGAGAGAGAGGAGAGGATGAACCAGCAAGACTGGACCTTGTATTCACCTTGAGTAGTTCTGACATCGAGGATATCATGTATGAAAGGCCCCTGGGAGCTAGTGATCATGTGGTTCTGTCCTTCGACTACATAGTTAAGCTCCAAGTGAAGAGAGCAGCAGGAATAGGGTGGGAAAAACCAAACTACAAAAGGGGGAACTACTCAGGCTTGAGGAACTTCTTTCAAGACATTCAGTGGGAGAGGGAACTGACAGGAAAACCAGTACAAGAAATGATGGACTATGTGGCAACAAAATGCAAGGAGGCAGAGGAGAGGTTTGTTCCCAAGGGAAACAGAAATAATGGGAAGAACAGAACGAGTCCTTGGTTCACCCAAAGGTGTAGGGAGGCAAAAACTAGGTGTACTAGAGAATGGAAAAGGTACAGAAGACAGAGAACTCAGGAAAATAAAGAGATTAGCCGAAGAGCCAGAAACGAATATGCACAGATAAGAAGGGAGGCTCAGCGGCAATACGAAAATGACATAGCATCGAAAGTCAAGACTGACCCGAAGCTGTTGTACAGCCACATCAGGAGGAAAACAACAGTCAAGGACCACGTAATCAGACTAAGGAAGGGTGATGGAGAATTCACAAGAAACGACCGGGAGGTAAGTCAGGAGCTCATCACAAGATTCAAAGAGGTATTTACAGTGGAAACCAGTAGGACTCCAGGAAATCAGAGCAGGGGGGTGCACCAGCAAGTGCTGGATGAGGTACATGTAACCAAGGAGGAGGTGAAGAAGCTGCTATGCGAACTTGACACCTCAAAGGCGGTGGGACCAGACAACATCTCTCCGTGGGTCCTTAAAGAGGGAGCAGAGACATTGTGTATACCATTAACAAAGATCTTCAACACATCATTTGAAACTGGGCAACTCCCCGAGGTATGGAAGATGGCAAACGTAGTCCCAATTTTTAAAAAGGGAGACAGACATGAGGCACTAAACTTCAGAAACCCGTATCACTAACGTGTATAGTATGCAAGGTCATGGAGAAGATCATCAGGAGGAGAGTGGTGGAGCACCTGGAAAGAAACAAGTGTATAATTGACAACCAGCATGGTTTCAGGGAGGGAAAATCCTGTGTCACAAACCTATTAGAGTTTTATGACAAGGTGACAGAAGTAAGACAAGAGAGAGAGGGGTGGATCGACTGCATTTTTTTGGACTGCAAGAAGGCCTTCGACACAGTTCCTCACAAGAGGTTACTGCAAAAGCTACAGGATCAGGCACACATAACAGGAAAGGCACTGCAATGGATAAGAGAATACCTGACAGGGAGGCAACAACGAGTCATGGTACGTGACGAGGTGTCAAAGTGGGCGCCTGTGACAAGCGGGGTTCCACAGGGGTCAGTCCTAGGACCTGTGCTGTTCTTGGTATATGTGAATGACATAACGGAAGGGATAGACTCAGAAGTGTCCTTGTTTGCGGACGATGTGAAGTTAATGAGAAGAATCAAATCGGATAAGGATCAGGCAGGACTACAAAGAGACCTGGACAGGCTACAAGCCTGGTCCAGCAACTGGCTCCTTGAGTTTAACCCCGCCAAATGCAAAGTCATGAAGATTGGGGAAGAGCAAAGAAGACCGCAGACACAATATAGTTTAGATGGCCAAAATCTGCAAACCTCACTCAAGGAAAAAGATCTGGGGGTGAGTATAACACCGAGCATATCTCCTGAGGTGCACATCAATCAGATAACTGCTGCAGCATACGGGTGCCTGGCAAGCCTATGGATAGCATTCCGATACCTCAGTAAGGAGTCGTTCAAGACTCTGTATACCATTTATGTCAGGCCCATACTGGAGTATGCAGCACCAGTTTGGAATCCACACCTAGTCAAGCACGTCAAGAAATTAGAGAAAGTGCAAAGGTTTGCAACAAGACTAGTCCCAGAGCTACGGGGATTGTCCTACGAAGAAAGGTTGAGGGAGATCTGCCTGACGACACTGGAGGCCAGGAGGGTCAGGGGAGACATGATAACGACATATAAAATACTGTGCAGAATAGATGAGGTGGACAAAGACAGGATGTTGCAGAGATGGGACACAGACACAAGAGGTCACAATTGGAAGTTGAAGACTCAGATGAATAAAAGGGATGTTAGGAAGTATTTCTTCAGTCATAGAGTAGTCAAGCCGTGGAATAGCCTAGAAAGTGAAGTAGTGGAGGCGGGAACCATACATAGTTTTAAGGTGAGGTATGATAAAGCTCATGGAGCAGGGAGAGAGAGGACCTAGTAGCAATCAGTGAAGAGGCAGGGCCAGGAGCTATGACTCAACCCATGCAACCACAAATAGGTGAGTACACACACACACACACACACACACACGTATATATATATACAGTGGAACCTCAAAAATCGAACTTAATCCGTTCCAGGAGCTAGTTCTAAATTCTAAAAGTCTGAAATTCGAAGCAATATTTCCCATAAGAAATAATGGAAATACAGTGGACCCCCGGTTTACGATATTTTTCATTCCAGGTGCCAGTACTGACCGAATTTGTTCCCATAAGGAATATTGTGAAGTAGATTAGTCCATTTCAGACCCCCAAACATACACGTACAAGCACACTTACATAAATACACTTACATAATTGGTCGCATTGGGAGGTGATCGTTAAGCGGGGGTCCACTGTACAATTAATCCATTCCAGAAACCCAAAAATATTCACACAAAAAATACATTTTATAGAGATTAATTACAGTTTTACATACAACAAATACTATAGTTTTTAATTATGTATAGTAATACATATAAAATAACATTTTTACTTACCTTTATTAAAGATTGGTGATGGCATCTGGAAGATAGGGAGGAGGAGAGAGGGAGTTGGGGTTAGTGTTTGGAAGGAGAATCCCCCTCCATGAGGACTTCAGGTAAAGTCCTCTCTGGGGTTACTTCCCTTCTCTGTCTTTTAATGCCACTAGGACCAGCTTGAGAGTCACTGGACCACTGTCTCACAAAATAACTGTCCACAGTCCTCTGTTTCTGCCACCTCTAACATTTCCCTAAAATGGGACATGGTTCTGTCACTGGACTTGTTGCAAATATGGCTTGTTTCAGCTTGCTCAGGGTGGTACTTCTGCACAAACATTTGGGCATTGTTCCACTTGGCACAAATCTCCTTAATCTTTGAAGAAGGCACCTCATCCACTCCCTATATTAACACCTTTCGCAACATCAGCTTCCTTGATTTGTTCTTTCTTTGACAGGATAGAACTGATGGTCGACTTGATTTTCCCATACATCCTGGCAAGCTCAACAAGTCTCACACCACTCTCATACTTCTGTATTATTTCCTTCTTCACATCTATGGTGTTTCTCACTTTCTTTACCACAGGGGTACTACTAGCAAGTTTCTTTGGGCCCATGTCAGCTTATTTCACAGTCCCACAAGCACTAAACACAAAGAAATAATCGTAAAATGCGTGAATGAGAGCGCAGGTTAGTGTTCACTCAAGCATAAACAAAGCTAGACTCCTCACGGCACCTGTGCGGGGACGCGGACAGAGCGGGCGGCAGACAGGTCCCGTACCCGGCGGTCCGAAAATAGGGGCGCATTCGATAATAGGGACACAGTTTGTCCGAAAAAATGGTCTTATTTTCGAAATGTTCGATATGTGATACATTTGATTTTTGAGGTTCCACTGTATATATATACATGTATATATATATAGGGAAGTACCACCTCTATAGCTGGAATGGGGACCCTCATCCTCAGAAAAGACAAGAAACATACCTCAGGGAAAACTGAAGGTTCTCCCCAGAGCTGTTTGAATATTTACATCTCCTACCACCCCCTATATATTTTATATTCTATGTGAACATTTATTAATAAACAGAATACATTTACATACACAGTGGAACCTCTACTTGTGAGTTTAATCCGTTCCATGACCTTGCTCGCAACTGGATTTGCTTGTTTGCAGAGTCAATTTTCCTCATTTAAATTAATTGAAATGCAATTAATCCATTCCAGTGGAATTCTGTACTTCAATAATTTCGCTAATATCAACTCTACGGCTTATTTATCTATCTCACTTCATCTAATATAACATAATAACCAATATAAATAACATAGAAACCTGATATATACTCTAAAATGAACAAAATACAGTGGTCCCTCATTTTTCGTAGTTAATCCGTTCCTGGAGCCGTTACTATAAACGAAATTTATGATTTACGAATCAATTTTCCCTATAAGAAATAATGTAAATACAATTAATCTGTTCCTGACACCCAAAAGTATTAAGACAAAAAAAAATTTAACATGAAATATACATGTAGTACATAAACAATACAATGGGAAATGATGAATGAAACATTAACAGCATAACACTTACCTTTATTGGAGATTCTTCTTAGTGTATGGGAGACTGGAGGAGGAGAGAGAGTGGATTGTTTATAGTTTGGAAGGGGAATCCCCTTCCATCAACACCTCAGGTACCATTTGCTTTTCTGGGGTTGCTTCTCTTCTCTGTTTCTTAATGCCACTAGGACCACCTTGAGAGTCACTGGAGTCCTGTCTCACAAAATAACTGTGGAGAGAGCTCTGTTTCTGGCATCTCTTTAACACTTCCCTAAAATGGCCCAAGACTTTGTCACTGTACATGTTGCCAACTTGGCTTGCAACAACCTTGTTAGGGTGATGTTTCTCCATAAAGCTTTCCATCTTACCCCACATAGTATAGTATAGTGTATACTACAGTGGCTCCCTAGTATATTGATGATAAAGACTAAAGTGTCATTTAAAACAGGAGGTGAATTTGTAAATGAAAGTGTAAGCCTAATAGAGGCAGGTGCCAGAAGTCGCCAGAATCTTACACAGGTCAGCTGTTTTTTAATATCTTCCTGGCCTGCTAGTGACTCGCATATAACTAGTTGATACCGAGTGAATAGCAGAATAACAGTGCTTAGTAGCAACAAACCAGTATTATAATGGTACATAGTAGGAGTGGAGTGACTTTCATAGTTTCTTTTTTCCTAAATATCCAGACGTTACTGTGAATTTCATATAACCTTAGTTAACCCAGCGTCGCAATATAACACAACGAAGAAGCAATTAATTACTACAGAAAAAGCGTTCCTTCCTCCAAAATTTGGTCAACCAGTCAACTATAGTGATAATATCACATTTTATTGTGGTGGAGACCGAAAAAAAAAACATAGAAAAGCTAAGATACAGCGATTTGATAAACAAGGAGTCGACCGTTTCGTCCATTGTAGGAGTGCCAGCAGTCACCGTCTCATCAACACGCAAGTTATACATTTGTTATCAATTCAAATCACATAATTACTTACTACTCGGGTTAGATAATTTCCATAGATGCATCATTTTAGCTCAAATCACCCGACCCAGTATTTTTAAATAAGTGACCCACATGCTCAGATCAGATAGACTGGTCCGTACCCCTTGACTGTCCGAACCCTTAACTGGATGGTCCGAACCCCTTGCTGGTCCGAACCCCTTGACTGATCCGAATCCCTTGACTGGTCCGAACCCCTGGACGGTTTCAAATGGTTTCGTGCACTACCAGCTAGCATGTTATTAATAGAATTTCGAAGAGGTTGCTAAGTAAAATTGCAGTAAATCAACCATTCCAATATCATTAAAAGCTGTGTGTAGTAGTGGTCAGTCAAACAAACGGCTTCCACATGTATCATAAAATGTCATTTTTTGTGGAAATTGTGTCAACGACGCCCCTTGTGAGATACCAGAACTAGCTTACAAACAGTATTAAAACAGGGTAATTGTTTTGGTATGCCCAAAAGAGATAAATCTGTGGACTAAAATCACAAGGGTATTAAAGAGTCAACATCAAAGCTGCTTTCATAGAAACCTGGAAGCTTTCTAACAACAGATGGGAACATAAAAAGTCTGGCAGAATGGTACTCGCCCTTGATACTGGCCATGTAGTCAGAAACTGTAAGGCTGGAGATGAATGTCCTGGTGTCAGTAAAATGGGGGCTGATAGTGCTGTCCTGGAGCAATAATGGTGAACAGGAGGTCTGTCCTGGGAGACAGTTAATGTGCAGCTGGAGATGCTGTCCTGGGAGACAGTAATGGGGAAGCTGGAGATGCTGGTCCTGGAAGACAGTAATGGTGAAGCTGGAGATTTTGTCCAGGAAGTCGGGGAATTAATATGCAGGAAGGAATACATATAAATGACCTCATAGGGATCAAGGAGCCATAAGTAGGGAAACAAGTGTAGTCAAAGATAAGATAAACCAATATGCAAACTAGAAATACCACAGGAAATACTAATGGGGGGGGTGGGGGGGGGGTGCGACAAGAGGACTTCCCACTAGCAAATATTAGGATATATAACCAAAAACAACTGGTGGGACTCCATTGTTGGTGCTAGGGAGGATAGAAGTAAGACAGGAAACATGCACAAACAGGGAAACAGTCACAGAAACCCAAGGCAAACGGAAAACCAAGCCTTGTGCACATACTATGCACTCGTATCTGCTGGCATGGAAATCTGGAAAAACAGATGGGACGTGCAACTATGACCACCCTAGAAAATGCCATACCCATATGACAACAGGAAAATGCAAACTCCCTTCCTGTAAGCTTTTTCACCCTGAACTGTGTACCTCTTCAGTACAGGAAAGACTGTGCTATAACTTAAATTGCCAGGCATACCATCTAAAGGGGACAAAAAGATACAAAACATCCAGGCATGGGAAAACCTGGGTAGCCACAGCCACTCAAGAAGGAGAGGTTTTTTAGTGCCAGGAAGGAAAAAAAAACTGGCAGGAAATGGCAGAAATCGTACACCAAATCCAGTCATTCCTGGAGTGGAACCACAGTCGATGGCCTCCACTCCAAACCAACAGATACAGATACTAATGCCGGAAAAAAAATCCCCCTCCAGTACCAACAATACCACCAGTCCGATAACATTCTTCTTTGCAAATATACAGGGTCTAAAGCCAGCAACAAACAACAAAATACCTTTCATCCGTGGACTGCTTGCAGAGCAAAGGCAATGTTCGCGGCTTTCACTGAGACCACATAAAGGATCACTTGGACAACGAAATATGGATCCCAGGTTACAACCTATACAGATGTGACAGAGTGAACAGGCAAAAGCGGGGGGTTGGCCTGTACATTGCAGAGTCACTTGTTTGCACAGAACTGCTAAATGCCTCAAATGATGTAGTGGAAGTTTTAGCAGTAAAGGTCGAGAACCAAAACCTAGTCATTGTGGTAGTCTACAAGCTCCGGATGCAACATCCCAGCAATTCCAGGAACAGCTGTTAAAAATTGACCACTGTCTGGAAAACCTTCCAGCTCCTGCACCAAACATCTTGCTCCTGGGGATTTCAACTTAAGGCACCTAAAATGGAGGAATATAGCAAATAATATTGTTGCAGTAATAACACCAGGAGGCAGCTCTGATGAAAACTCACACTCACGCGAGCTTTTAAATCTCTGCACAAAATTCAATTTAACCAGCAAATAATAGAGCCTACTAGATGGAGGTATTAACACTAGACCTCATACTTCACTAACAATGAGAATCTGATAAGAATTGTTACCATATCAAAAATAATATACTCAGAATCACCTCACATAATTGAGGTCAGTCATGTATGCACGGAGCCCCAGGGACCGCAAATGGTTAGTCACGAGGGAGCATTCACCAAATTCAACTTCAATAAAAAAAACATAAAGGGGACCAAGTAAACCAAGTCCTAACCGGTATAAGCTGGGAAGATATACTAAGCAGCACAGACCCCAACTTATGCCTAGAACAGATTAACTCGGTAGCACTCGATGTATGCACAAGGCTTATTCCTCTAAGAAAAAGGAGGAGTAGATGTAAAACAGAAAGAGACAGGCGCTCCCTTTACAGGCGACGGAAAAGAATAACAGAGCGGCTAAAAGAGGTCAATATATCTGAAATGCGTAGGGAGACACTGGTCAGAGAAATAGCAAGCATCGAACTTAAGCTAAAAGAATCCTTTAGGAGTCAGGAATCGCGGGAAGAACTAAAAGCCATAAATGAAATCGAAAGAAACCCAAAGTATTTCTTCTCCTATGCCAAATCAAAATCGAGAACAACGTCCAGTATTGGGCCCCTACTTAAACAAGATGGGTCCTACACGGATGACAGCAAGGAAATGAGTGAACTACTCAAGTCCCAATATGACTCAGTTTTTAGCAAGCCGCTAACCAGACTGAGAGTCGAAGATCAAAATGAATTTTTTATGAGAGAGCCACAAAATTTGATGAACACATGCCTGTCCGATGTTATCCTGACGCCAAATGACTTCGAACAGGCGAAAAATGACATGCCCATGCACTCTGCCCCAGGGCCAGACTCATGGAACTCTGTGTTCATCAAGAACTGCAAGAAGCCCCTATCACGAGCCTTTTCCATCCTATGGAGAGGGAGCATGGACACGGGGGTCGTCCCACAGTTACTAAAAACAACAGACATAGCCCCACTCCACAAAGGGGGCAGTAAAGCAACAGCAAAGAACTACAGACCAATAGCACTAACATCCATATCATAAAAATCTTTGAAAGGGTCCTAAGAAGCAAGATCACCACCCATCTAGAAACCCATCAGTTACACAACCCAGGGCAACATGGTTTAGAACAGGTCGCTCTTGTCTGTCTCAACTATTGGATCACTACGACAAGGTCCTAAATGCACTAGAAGACAAAAAGAATGCAGATGTAATATATACAGACTTTGCAAAAGCCTTCGACAAGTGTGACCATGGCGTAATAGCGCACAAAATGCGTGCTAAAGGAATAACAGGAAAAGTCGGTCGATGGATTTATAATTTCCTCACTAACAGAACACAGAGAGTAGTCGTCAACAGAGTAAAGTCCGAGGCAACTACGGTGAAAAGCTCTGTTCCACAAGGCACAGTACTCGCTCCCATCTTGTTCCTCATCCTCATATCCGACATAGACAAGGATGTCAGCCACAGCACCGTGTCTTCCTTTGCAGATGACACCCGAATCTGCATGACAGTGTCTTCCATTGCAGACACTGCAAAGCTCCAGGCGGACATCAACCAAATCTTTCAGTGGGCTGCAGAAAACAATATGAAGTTCAACGATGAGAAATTTCAATTACTCAGATATGGTAAACATGAGGAAATTAAATCTTCATCAGAGTACAAAACAAATTCTGGCCACAAAATAGAGCGAAACACCAACGTCAAAGACCTGGGAGTGATCATGTCGGAGGATCTCACCTTCAAGGACCATAACATTGTATCAATCGCATCTGCTAGAAAAATGACAGGATGGATAATGAGAACCTTCAAAACTAGGAGGCCAAGCCCATGATGACACTCTTCAGGTCACTTGTTCTATCTAGGCTGGAATATTGCTGCACACTAACAGCACCTTTCAAGGCAGGTGAAATTGCCGACCTAGAAAATGTACAGAGAACTTTCACGGCGCGCATAACGGAGATAAAACACCTCAATTATTGGGAGCGCTTGAGGTTCCTAAACCTGTATTCCCTGGAACGCAGGAGGGAGAGATACATGATTATATACACCTGGAAAATCCTAGAGGGACTAGTACCGAACTTGCACACGAAAATCACTCACTACGAAAACAAAAGACTTGGCAGACGATGCACCATCCCCCCAATGAAAAGCAGGGGTGTCACTAGCACGTTAAGAGACCATACAATAAGTGTCAGGGGCCCGAGACTGTTCAACTGCCTCCCAGCACACATAAGGGGGATTACCAACAGACCCCTGGCAGTCTTCAAGCTGGCACTGGACAAGCACCTAAAGTCAGTTCCGGATCAGCCGGGCTGGGGCTCGTACGTTGGTTTGCGTGCAGCCAGCAGCAACAGCCTGGTTGATCAGGCTCTGATCCATCAGGAGGCCTGGTCACAGACCGGGCCGCGGGGGCGTTGACCCCCGGAACTCTCTCCAGGTAAACTCCAGGTAAACATAGTAAAAATCTCTTTAATTTCTGAAGAAGGCACCTTCTTCCATCTCTCTTCCTCCTCCTCTGCAGCAAGATTCTGAGCTGCAATGTGTTGCTCTTCCTGCTGAAGCTCTTGCAGCTCCTCAGTGGTGAGCTCTTCATTGTGGTCTTCCACCAATTTTCCACATCCTCCAAACTCACATCCAACCCCATGGAACTCCCCAGTGCCACAATTGATTTTACAACAGACATAGGCTCATTAGGGTCAGTCCCAAATCCTTCAAAATCCCTCTTGTCGATACAATCTGGCCACAATTTTCTCCAGGCAGAGTTCAAAGTCCTGGTAGTCACTCCCTCCCAAGCCATACCTATAAGGGTTATGCAGTGGAGGATGCTGAAGTGTTCTCTCCAAAATTCCCTTAGGGTCAAGTGAGTGTCTGTGGTCACAGTCAAGCACCTGTGAAACATTGCTTTTGTGTAGAGTTTTTTAAAGTTTGCAATAACCTGCTGGTCCATGGGTTGGAGGAGAGGAGTGGTATTCGGGGGCAAGAACTTTACTGTGATGAACCCAAACTCCTCGAAAATTAGGTCATCCAAGTTTGGAGGATGAGCAGGTGCATTGTCCATTACTAGCAGGCACTTTAGATCCAATTTCTTTTCCAGGAGACACTCCTTCACACTAGGGCCAAACACTTCATTGAACCACTCGACGAAAATTTCCCTCGTGACCCATGCCTTACTATTAGATTTCCAAA
>NC_069442.1:4081117-4106117 GCF_026875155.1 Cherax quadricarinatus
GACTATCCAAATACAGTCAGACACTGTGAATTATTTCTGATCAGCAGAGACATTCTGATCAGGAGAGACATTCTGATCAGCAGAGACATTCTGATCAGCAGAGACAGTCTGATCAGCAGAGACAGTCTGATCAGGAGAGATATTCTGGTCAATAGAGACATTCTGATCAGGAGAGACATTTTGATCAAGAGAGACACTCTGTATTTAATTCCAGCACAACAATTTCATTAATAAATCTGGCACATAATAATGTACACAAGCAAACATCTGTACACTGTCTCCATTAAAGAAAACAAATGACCAGTTTAAGGCTGACTAGATGAAGCATTTTGCAGATGCTGCAGAGAATACAATAAAATTTGTGCCTACACAGCATTAATTAACCCATGAAACATGACAGCCATTTCGTACGTTACTTCAGCCACTGGAGGCTGATGCCACTCACAACGGTTGCATTTTAATCTGAAGAAAGCTCTAAATCCGTAAGGGTCATGTAGTGTGCCACTGTGATAACGGGCATTTACATTCGATTCAAGCAAGAGGATCAAAGAAAAAATATTACTGGACTATTCGAGGTAAATTTTGGACCATGTCCTCTCACAGGTCACCCACGCATGTGCACAGGTCACCCACGCGTGCAGATTGTTCCATGAAGTTTGATGGTGACCAGAAAAAAATATTCTTCAGCAGTTAATCTGATTCCAGTGATTCCATTTCCAATTTGCATTTACTGGGACTGGGGTGGTGGGTCATCCTTATTGTTGATTGTATCGTCAATAATATTCTGAAGCTAATAACAAACATTCGTTAGTTATTGAATAAAAATGACTATCGGTAGATATTCAGTAAATATGGCTAACTGGTACTTAGATATTCAGTAAATATGGCTAGCTGGTACTTAGATATTCAGTAAATATGGCTAAATGGTACTTAGATATTCAGTAAATATGGCTAGCTGGTACTTAGATATTCAGTAAATATGGCTAACTGGTACTTAGATATTCAGTAAATATGGCTAACTGGTACTTAGATATTCAGTAAATATGGCTAAATGGTACTTAGATATTCAGTAAATATGGCTAACTGGTACTTAGATATTCAGTAAATATGGCTAACTGGTACTTAGATATTCAGTAAATATGGCTAGCTGGTACGTAGATATTCAGTAAATATGGCTAGCTGGTACTTAAATATTCAGTAAATATGGCTAACTGGTACTTAGATATTCAGTAAATATGGCTAACTGGTACTTAGATATTCAGTAAATATGGCTAACTGGTACTTAGATATTCAGTAAATATGGCTAACTGGTACTTAGATATTCAGTAAATATGGGGAACTGGTACTTATATATTCAGTAAATATTTCTAACTGGTACTTACATATTCAGTAAATATGGCTAACTGGTACTTACATATTCAGTAAATATGGCTAACTGGTACTTAGATATTCAGTAAATATGGCTAACTGGTACTTAGATATTCAGTAAATATGGCTAGCTGGTACTTAGATATTCAGTAAATATGGCTAGCTGGTACTTAGATATTCAGTAAATATGGCTAACTGGTACTTAGATATTCAGTAAATATGGCTAACTGGTACTTAGATATTCAGTAAATATGGCTAACTGGTACTTACATATGATAATCAATGGACCCGTGAGTCTTGGATTCAGAAAGTCACAAGAGTGGTACTCTCCTGGCCCTAAGATGTATCAACCATAAACATTGAAGCAGTTTAGAAGAGGTAAACTCAAATTTAGTTAACGGGATTAATAAATCCAGACAATTTTATACATAAAATCGTCACACCAGCACCTAAACATATGGCAGGGCCTAAACATGCCAAGTATCGGGCCTCGATACATTACTATCGGGCCTCCTACCCTAGTATCGGGCCTAGCTACCCTAGTTTACGGTCTCGCTAACCTAGTATTGGGCGTCGCTACGCTAGCATCGGTCCTCGCTACCCTAGTATCGGGCCTCGCTACCCTAGAATCGGGCCTTGCTACCCTAGTTTCGGGCCTCGCTATCCTAGTATCAGGCCTCGGTACCATATAATCGGGCCTTGCTACCCTAGTTTCGGGCTTCGCTACCCTAGTATCGGGCCTTGCTACACTAGTAACGGGCTTCACTACCCTGGTATCGGGCCTCGCTACCCTAGTATCGGGCCTCGCTACCCTAGAATCGGGCCTTGCTACCCTAGTTTCGGGCCTCGCTATCCTAGTATCGGGCCTCGGTACCATATAATCGGGACTTGCTACCCTAGTTTCGGGCCTCGCTACCCTAGTATCGGGCATTGCTACACTAGTAACGGGCTTCACTACCCTGGTATCCGGCCTTGCTACCCTAGAATAGGGCCTCGCTATCTTAGTATCGGGCCTCTCTACCCTAGTATCGCGCAATCTTACACTAGCATCGGGCATCGCTATCCTAGTTTCGGGCCTCGCTACCCTAGTATCGGGCCTCGCTACCCTAGTATCGGGATTCGCTCCCCTAGTATCGGGCCTCGCTACCCTACTATCGGGCCTCGCTAACTTAGTATCGGGCCTCGCTACCCTAGTTTCGGGCCTCGCTACCCTAGTATCGGGCCTCGCTATCTCAGTATCGGACCTCTCAACCCTAGTATTGCGCCACCTTACCATAGTATCGCGATACCTTACCCTAGTATCGGGCATCGCTATCCAAGTATCGGGCCTCGCTACCCTAGTATCGGGCCTCGCTACCTTAGTATCGGGCATCGCTACTCTAGTTTCGGCCCTCGCTACCCTACTATCGGGCCTCGCTACCCTAGTATCGGGACTCACTACCCTAGTATTGGGCCTCGCTACCCTAGTATCGGGCCTCTCTATCCTACTATCGGGCCTCGCTACACTAGTATTGGAAATCGCTATCCTAGTACCGGGCCTCGCTACCCTAGTATTGGGCCTTGCTACCAGGCATCGGGCCTCGCTACCCTAGTATCGGGCATCGCTATCCTACTATTGGACCTCGCTACTCTAGTATCGGGCCTCGCTACCCTAGTACCAGGCCTCTTTATCCTAGTATCAGCCCTCGCTACCCTAGCATCGGGCATTGCTACCCTAGTATCGGCCCTCGCTACCCTAGAATTGGGCCACCCTACCCTACCACCGAGCCTCGCTATCCTAGTATCGGGCCTCGCTACCCTAGTATCGGGCCTCGCTACCTTAGTATCGGCCTCGCTACCCTAGCTTCGGGCCTCGTTACCCTATTATCGGGCCTCACTACCCAAGTATCGTGCCTCACTACCTTAGTATCGGACTTCGCTACCCTAGTATCGGGCCTCGCTACCTTCGTATCGGTCCTCGCTACCCTATTATCGGGCCTCACTACCCTAGTATCGTGCCTCGCTACCTTAGTATCGGACTTCGCTACCCTAGTATCGGGCCTCGCTACATAGTATCGGACATCGCTACCCTACTACAGGGCCTCGCTACACTACTACTGGGAATCGCTATCCTTGTATCGGGCTTCGCTACCCTACTATCGGTCCTCGCTACCCTATTATCGTGCCTCACTACCCTAGTATCGTGCCTCGCTACCTTAGTATCGGGCCTCGCTACCCTAGTATCGGGCCTCGGTACCTTAGTATCGGGCCTCGCTACCCTAGTTTCGGGCCTCGTTACCATACTATCTGGCCTCGCTACCCTACTATCGGTCCTCGCTACCTTAGCATCGGGCCTCTCTACCCTAGTATAGGGTCACCTTACCCTAGTATCGGGCATCGCTATCCTAGTATCGGGCCTTGCTACCTTAATATCGGTCCTCGCTACCTTAGTGTCGGGCATCGCTACTTTAGTTTCGGGCCTCGCTTCCCTAGTATCGGGCCTCGCTACCCTAGTATCGGGCCTCGCTACCCTAGTTTCGGACCTCGCTACCCTAGTATCGAGCCTCGCTACCCTAATATAGGGCCTCGCTACACTAGTATTGAAAATCGCTATCCCAGTACCGGGTCTCGCTACCCTAGTATCGGCGCTCGCTACCCTAATATAGGGCCTCGTTATCCTAGTATAGGGCCTCGCTACCCTGGTATCGAGCCTCCCTACCCTACAATCGGGCCTCGCTACCCTAGTACCGGGCCTTCGCTACCCTAGTATCTGGCCTCGCTACCCTAGTATCGGGCCTCGCTACCCTATTATCGGACCTCCCTACCTTAGTATCAGGCCTCACTACCCTAGTATCGGGCCTCCCTACCTTAGTATCAGGCCTCACTACCCTAGTATCGGGCCTCGATACACTAGTATCGGACTTCGCTACCCTAGTATCGGGCCTCGCTACCTAGTATCGGGCCTCGCTACCCTAATATAGGGACTCGCTACACTAGTATTGGGCATCGCTATCCATGTATCGGGCTTCGCTACCCTAGTATTGGGCCTCGCTACCCTAGTATCGGACTTCGCTACCATTGCATCGGGCCTCGCTACCCTAGTATCGAGCTTTGCTATCCTAGTTTCCGGCCTCGCTGCCCTAATAACGGGCGCCGCTGCTCTATTATCGGGCCTCGATACCCTACTATCGGACACTGCTGCACTAATATCGTGCCTCGCTACCCTTGTATCGGGCCTCTCTACCCTGGTATCGGGCCTCGCTACCCTAGTATCGATCCTCGTTACCCTAGTATCGGGCCTCGCTATCTTAGTAACAGACCTCGCTACCTTAGTATCGGACCATCTTACCTTAGTATCGGGCCTCGCTACCCTAGTATCGGGCCTCGCTTCACTAGTATCGGGCCTCGCTCCCCAGTGCCGGTCCTCTCTACCCTAGTATCGGGCCTCGCTACCCTAGTAACAGGCCTTGCTACCCTAGTATCGGGCCTCGCTACCCTAGTATCGGGCGTCACTACCCTAGTATCGGGCCTCGCTACCCTAGTATCGGGCCTCGCTACCCTAGTATCGGGCCTCGCTACCCTAGTATTGGGCCTCACTATCCTAGCATTGGGCCTCGCTACCTTAGTATCGGGCCTCGATACCCTAGTATCGGACCTCGCTACCCTAGCATCGGGCCCCGCTTCTCTAGTATCGGGCCTTGCTACCCCAGTATCCGGCCTCGCTATCCTGGTATCGGACGCCACTACCCTAGTATCGGGCCTCGCTACACTTGTATCGAGCCTCGCTTCCCTAGTATCGGGCCTCGCTACCCTAGTATCGGGCCTCACTACCCTAGTATCTGGAATCGTTACCCTAGTATCGGGTCTCACTACCCTAGTATCGGGCCTCGCTACCCTAGTATCGGGCCTCGCTACCCTAGTATCGGGCCTGGCTACCCTAGCATAGGGCCTCGCTACTCTACTATCGGGCCTCGCTACCCTAGTATTGAGCCTCGCTACCCTAGTATCGGGGATCGCTACCCTAGTATCGGGCCTCGCTACCCCAATATCGTGCCACACTACCCTAGTATCGGGCCTCGCTACCCTAGTATCGGGCCTCGCTTCCCTAGTATCGGGCCTCGCTACCCCAGTATCGGGCCTCGTTATCCTGGTATCGAGCCTCACTACCCTAGTATCGGGCCTCGTTACCTTAGTATCGGGCCTCGCTACCCTAGTATCGGCCCTCGGTACTCTAGTATCGGGCCTCGCTACCCTAGTATCGGGCCTCGCTTCCCTAGTATCGGGCCTCGCTACCCTAGTATCTTACATCGCTATCCTGATATCGGGCGTCACTACCCTAGTATCGGGCCTCGCTACCCTAGTATCGGGCCTCGCTACCCTAGTATCGGGCCTCGCTACCCTAGTATTGGGCCTCACTATCCTAGCACTGGGCCTCGCTACCCTAGTATCGGGCCTCGATACCCTAGCATCGGGCCTCGCTACTCTAGTATCGGGCCTCACTTCTGTAGTATCGGGCCTTGCTACCCTAGTATCGGGCCTCACTACTTTAGTATCGGGAATCGCTACCCTAGTATCGGACGTCACTACCCTAGTATCGGGCCTTGCTACCCTTGTATCGGGCCTCGCTACCCTAGTATCGGGCCTCGCTACCCTAGTATCGGGCCTCACTACTTTAGTATCGGGAATCGCTACCCTAGTATCGGGTCTCACTACCCTAGTATCGGGCCTCGCTACCCTAGTATCGGGCCTCGCTACCCTAGTACCGGGCCTAGCTACCCTAGTATCGGGCCTCGCTACCCTAGTATCGGGCCTCGCTAAACTAGTATCGGGCCTCGCTACCCTAGTATCGGGCCTCGCTACCCTAGTATCGGGCCTCGCTACCCTAGTATCGGGCCTCGCTACCCTAGTATCGGGCCTCGCTACCCTAGTATCAGGTCTCGTTACCCTAGTATCGGGCCTCGCTACCCTAGTATCGGGCCTCGCTACCCTAGAATCGGGCCTTGCTACCCTAGTATCGGGCCTCGCTACCCTAGTATCGGACCTCGCTACCCTAGTGTCGGGCCTCGCTACCCTAGTATCGGGCCTCGCTACCCTAGTAACGGGCATTGCTACCCTAGTATCGGGCCTCGCTACCCTAGTATCGGGCGTCACTACCCCAGTATCGGGCCTCGCTACCCTAGTATCGGGCCTCGCTACCCTAGTATCGGGCCTCGCTACCCTAGTATTGGGCCTCACTATCCTAGCATTGGGCCTCGCTACCCTAGTATCGGGCCTCGCTACCCTAGTATCGGGACTCGCTACCTTAGTATCGGGCCTCGCTACCCTCGTATCGGGCCTCGCTACCCTAGTATAGGGCCTCGCTACCCTAGTATCGGGCCTCACTTCCTAGTATCGGGAATCGCTACCCTAGTATCGGGCCTCGCTACTCTAGTATCGGACCTCGCTACCCTAGTATCAGGCCTCGCTAACCTAGTATCGGGCCTCGCTACCCTAGTATCGGGCCTCGCTATCCTAGTATCGGGCCTCGCTACCCTAGTATCGGGCCTCGCTACCCTAGTATCGGGCCTCGTTACCCTAGTATCGGGCCTCGCTACCCTAGTATCGGGCCTCGCTACCCTAGTATCGGGCCTCGCTACCCTAGTATCGGGCTTCGCTACCCTAGTATCGGGCCTCGCTACCTTAGTATCGGGCCTCGCTACCCTAGTATCGGGCCTCGCTACCCTAGTATCGGGCTTCGCTACCCTAGTATCGGGCCTCGCTACCTAGTATCGGGCCTCGCTACCCTAGTATCGGGCCTCGCTACCCTAGTATCGGGCCTCGCTACCCTAGTATCGGGCCTCGCTACCCTAGTATCGGGCCTCGCTACCCTAGTATCGGGCTTCGCTACCCCACACGAGTGTTGAGATCTTGGAAAAGACGTTCTCGAATTATGATACAAAATATTAGCGAAAACTTGAAGGAAGACAAGAACAAGAAACCCGAAGCAATATCTTAACCAACATGAAGTTATGAGACGACCCACTCACAGTAGTAGTTATGAGACGTCCCACTCACTGTAGTAGTTATGGGACGACCCACTCACAGTAGTAGTTATGAGACGACCCACTCACAGTAGTAGTTATGGGACGACCCACTCACAGTAGTAGTTATGAGACGACCCACTCACAGTAGTAGTTATGGGACGACCCACTCACAGTAGTAGTTATGAGACGACCCACTCACAGTAGTAATGAGACGACCAACTCACAGTAGTAGTTATGAGACGACCCACTCACAGTAGTAATGAGACGACCCACTCACAGTAGTAGTTATGGGACGACCCACTAACACTAGTAGTTATGAGACGACCCATTCACAGTAGTAATGAGACGACCCACTGACAGTATTAGTTATGAGACGACCCATTCACAGTAGTAATGAGACGACCCACTCACAGTAGTAGTTATGGGACTACCCACTCACAGTAGTAGTTATAAGACGACCCACTCACAGTAGTAGTTATGAGACGACCCACTCACAGTAGTAGTTATGAGACGACCCATTCACAGTAGTAATGAGACGACCCACTCACAGTAGTAATGGGACGACCCACTCACAGTAGTAGTTATAAGACGACCCACTCACAGTAGTAATCAGACGACCCACTCACAGTAGTACTTATGAGACGACCCACTCACAGTAGTAGTTATGGGACGACCCACTCACAGTAGTACTTATAAGACGACCCACTCACAGTAGTAGTTATGAGACGACCCACTCACAGTAGTAGTTATGAGACGACCCATTCACAGTAGTAATGAGACGACCCCACTCACAGTAGTAATGGGACGACTCACTCACAGTAGTAGTTATAAGACGACCCACTCACAGTAGTAATCAGACGACCCACTCACAGTAGTACTTATGAGACGACCCACTCACAGTAGTAGTTATAAGACGACCCACTCACAGTAGTAGTTATCAGACGACCCACTCACAGTAGTACTTATGAAACGACCCACTCACAGTAGTAGTTATGAGACGACCCACTCACAGTAGTAGTTATGAGACGACCCACTCAGTTGCAATGAGACGACCCACTCACAGTAGTAGTTATGAGACGACCCACTCACAGTAGTAATGAGGCGACCCACTCACAGTAGTTATGAGTCGACCCACTCACAGTAGTAGTTATGAGACGACCCATTCACAGTAGTAATGAGACGAGCCACTGACAGTAGTAGTTATGAGATGACCCACTCGCAGTAGTAGTTACGAGACGACCCACTCACAGTAGCAGTTATGACATGACCCACTCACAGTAGTAGTTATGAGACGACCGACTCACAGAAGTTATGAGACGACCCACTCATAGTAGTTATGACATGACCCACTCAGAGTAGTAGTTATGACATGAGCCACTCACAGTAGTAGTTATGACATGGCCCACTCACAGTAGTAATGACATGACCCACTCACAGTAGTAGTTATGACATGGCCCACTCACAGTAGTAATGACATGACCCACTCACTGTAGTAGTTATGAGACGATCCACTCACATAGTAGTTATGAGACGACCCACTCATAACAGTTATGACGTGACCCACTCACAGTAGTATTATGAGACGACCCACTCACAGTAGTAGTTATGACATGACCCACTCACAGTAGTAGTTATGAGACGACCCACTCATAGTAATGACATGACCCACTCACAGTAGTAGTTATGAGACGTCCCACTCATAGTAGTTATGACATGACCCACTCACAGTAGTAATGACATGGCCCACTCACAGTAGTAGTTATGAGACGACCCACTCACATAGTAGTTATGAGACGACCCACTCATAGTAGTTATGACATGACCCACTCACAGTAGTAATGAGACGACCCACTCACAGTAGTAGTTATGACATGACCCACTCACAGTAGTAGTTATGACATGACCCACTCACAGTAGTAGTTATGACATGACCCACTCACAGTAGTAGTTATGACATGACCAACTCACAGTAGTAATGTCATGACCCACTCACAGTAGTAGTTATAACATGACCCACTCAGTAGTAGTTATGACATGACCCACTCACAGAAATAGTTATGACATGACCAACTCACAGTAGTAGTTATGACATGACCCACTCACAGTAGTAATTATGACATGACCCACTCACAGTAGTAGTTATGACGTGACCCACTCACAGTAGTAGTTATGACATGACCCACTCACAGTAGTAGTTATGAGATGATCCACTCACAGTAGTAGTTATGACATGACCCACTCACAGTAGTAGTTATGACATAACCCACTCACAGTAGTAGTTATGACATGACCCACTCACAGTAGTAGTTATGAGATGATCCACTCACAGTAGTAGTTATGACATGACCCACTCACAGTAGTAGTTATGACATGTCCCACTCACAGTAGTAGTTATGACATGACCCACTCACGGTAGTAGTTATAACATGACCCACTCACAGTAGTAGTTATGACATGACCCACTCACGGTAGTAGTTATAACATGACCCACTCACGGTAGTAGTTATAACATGACCAACTCACAGTAGTAGTTATGACATGACCCACTCACAGTAGTAGTCAGGATTATATTTAAACCTTAGTCTGCTTAATATAAACTTGGTGTGTGAATCACTGACCAAAGATAATCCAGTATTTCTAGTCTTGAAAAACCGGGTTATCATTTTCTTCGTGTATTTCCCAGCTCTTTATTGATGTTCAATATATAATTGTATCTGATTTGTTTCGGGAATAATGAAATGTTGAAAAAGTTTGTTACAAAATCATGTCATAGCCAGATATGAGTAGGTGAGAAATGTATAGAGTAATGCAGTATTTTATTTTGGTTTGGTGTATGTAATGTATGATGTATGTAATGTATGGTGTATGTAATGTATGGTGTATGTAATGTATGGTGTATGTAATGTATGATGTATGTAATGTATGATGTATGTAATGTATGATGTATGTAATGTATGATGTATGTAATGTATGATGTATGTAATGTATGATGTATGTAATGTATGATGTATGTAATGTATGGTGTATGTAATGTATGATGTATGTAATGTATGATGTATGTAATGTATGATGATTATGTAATGTATGTGATGTATGTAATGTATGATGTATGTAATGTATGATGTATGTAATGTATGATGTATGTAATGTATGATGTATGTTCATACTAAACTGTACATTATAAAATATTTACTAATTGAATAACTACTACTAATTTCACTATTATATATAATGCTAGTTGTGCTATTACAGTACTACGGCTACCATTAATACAGTACTGCTACTTCTACGATTATCACTACTACTTTAGAACTACTAGTAAAGGTACTACAATACTTGTAGTTCTACGACTACAGTAATTTAGAACTACTAGCATTGTTGCCACAGTGCTACCGTTTCTACATGACTCACGAAATCGTAATGACACGATTGTAAACAAACCATACCACGGGCGGGACTGAACCCGCGGTCAGAGAGCCTCAAGACTGCAGTGGTCCAGTGGCTAACGCGACGGTCTGGAGTTTTGAGGCTCTCTGACCGCGGGTTCAGTGCCGCCTGTGGTATGGTTTGTTTCTACCGCTTCTACCTCAGCTGCTAATACAATATTGCTTCTACTATTACTACTACTATTGCCGTAGTCCTGCTATAATACTACTACAGTACTGCTTCTACAACCGTACTGCTGCTGCTGCTGTTGCTGCTGCTGCTGCTGCTGCTGCTGCTGTTGCTGTTGCTGCTGCTGCTGCTGTTGCTGCTGCTGCTGTTGCTGCTGCTGCTGCTGTTGCTGCTGCTGCTGCTGTTGCTGCTGCTGCTGCTGTTGCTGCTGCTGCTGCTGTTGCTGCTGCTGCTGCTGCTGCTGCTGCTGCTGCTGCTGCTGCTGCTGCTGCTAGTACTACTTCCTCTACTGCAACACTTCTTCCATGGTACTACTATTACTACTACAACTACTACGAATACCAATACTACTATGGTGATACCATTACTTCAGCGCTACCACTACTACTACTACTACTACACTACTGCTACTACTACTACTACTACTACTACTACTACTACTACTACTACTACTACTACTACTACTACTGCTGCTGCTACTACTACTACTACTACTACTACTACTACTACTACTACACGACTATTTCTGCATACTATCAATAAGTTTTGTTTTACAATAGGCAGTGCTGTATAAACTCAAGCTAAATATTACATATCCAAATTATTTTCACAATATTTTACATGACTGTGGCTCGTGGCCTGAAGCAAAGCTTTTGCTTCACACGCTGAGGGTCCGGGTTCGATTCCCTTCAAGGGTAAAAGCATTGGGCATGTTTCCTTGCACCGGGTGTCTATGTTCAGCCATCAGTAAAATGGGTACCTGAGTGTTAGTCGACTGGTGTGGGTCGCATCCTGGGACAAAACTGACCTAATTTGCGGGAAATACTCTATATAACAAGAGGCTTTCAGTGTAGCTGTATGTCATTGATGTCAACTAGGTCTGTATACCTTGTACATGTACTTGTAGTAATAAAGATATTATTATTATTATTATTATTATTATTATTATTATTATTATTATTATTATTATTATTATTATTATTATAATCCGGCAACTGTGCAGTGCTGCCATCCATAATCCGGCAATTGTGCAGTGCTGCCATCCATAATCCAGCAATTGTGCAGTGCTGCCATCCATAATCCGGCAGTTGTGCAGTGCTGCCATCCATAATTTGGCAATTGTGCAGTGCTGCCATCCATAATCTGGCAATTGTGCAGTGCTGCCATCCATAATTTGGCAATTGTGCAGTGCTGCCATCCATAATTTGGCAATTGTGCAGTGCTGCCATCCATAATCTGGAAAAATTTTGCAGTGCTGCCATCCATAATCTGGCAATTGTGCTGTGCTGCCATCCATAATCTGGCAATTGTGCAGTGCTGCCATCCATAATCTGGCAATTGTGCAGTGCTGCCATCCATAATCTGGCAATTGTGCAGTGCTGCCATCCATAATCTGGCAATTGTGCAGTGCTGCCATCCATAATCTGACAATTGTGCAGTGCTGCCATCCATAATCCGGCAATTGTGTAGTGCTGTCATCCATAATCCGGCAATTGTGTAGTGCTGCCATCCATAATCCGGCAATTGTGCAGTGCTGCCATCCATAATCCGGCAATTGTGCAGTGCTGCCATCCATAATCCGGCAATTGTGCAGTGCTGCCATCCATAATCCGGCAATTGTGCAGTGCTGCCATCCATAATCCAGCAATTGTGCAGTGCTGCCATCCATAATCCGGCAATTGTGCAGTGCTGCCATCCATAATCCGGCAATTGTGCAGTGCTACCATCCATAATCCGGCAATTGTGCAGTGCTGCCATCCATAATCCAGCAATTGTGCAGTGCTGCCATCCATAATCCGGCAGTTGTGCAATGCTGCCATCCATAATCTGGCAATTGTGCAGTGCTGCCATCCATAATCTGGCAATTGTGCAGTGCTCCCATCCCTAATCTGGCAATTGTGCAGTGCTGCCATCCATAATCTGGCAATTGTGCAGTGCTGTCATCCATAATCTGGCAGTTGCGCAGTGCTGCCATCCATAATCCGGCAGTTGTGCAGTGCTGCCATCCATAATCCGGCAGTTGCGCAGTGCTGCCATCCATAATCCGGCAGTTGTGCAGTGCTGCCATCCATAATCTGGCAATTGTGCAGTGCTGCCATCCATAATCTGGCAATTGTGCAGTGCTGCCATCCATAATCTGGCAATTGTGCAGTGCTGCCATCCATAATCTGGCAATTGTGCAGTGCTGCCATCCCTAATCTGGCAATTGTGCAGTGCTGCCATCCATAATCTGGCAGTTGCGCAGTGCTGCCATCCATAATCCGGCAGTTGTGCAGTGCTGCCATCCATAATCCGGCAGTTGCGCAGTGCTGCCATCCATAATCCGGCAGTTGCGCAGTGCTGCCATCCATAATCCGGCAGTTGTGCAGTGCTGCCATCCATAATCTGGCAATTGTGCAGTGCTGCCATCCATAATCTGGCAATTGTGCAGTGCTGCCATCCATAATCTGGCAATTGTGCAGTGCTGCCATCCATAATCTGACAATTGTGCAGTGCTGCCATCCATAATCCGGCAATTGTGTAGTGCTGTCATCCATAATCCGGCAATTGTGTAGTGCTGCCATCCATAATCCGGCAATTGTGCAGTGCTGCCATCCATAATCCGGCAATTGTGCAGTGCTGCCATCCATAATCCGGCAATTGTGCAGTGCTGCCATCCATAATCTGTCAATCGTGCAGTGCTGCCATCCATAATCTGTCAGTCGTGCAGTGCTGCCATCCATAATCTGTCAGTCGTGCAGTGCTGCCATCCATAATTCGGCAGTCGTGCAGTGCTGCCATACATAATCTGTCAGTCGTGCAGTGCTGCCATCCATAATTCGGCAGTCGTGCAGCGCTGCCATCCATAATCTGGCAGTTACACATTGCTGCCATCAATAATCCGTCAGTCGTGCAGTGCTGCCATCCATAATCTGTCAGTCGTGCAGTGCTGCCATCCATAATCTGTCAGTCGTGCAGTGCTGCCATCCATAATCTGTCAGTCGTGCAGTGCTGCCATCCATAATTCGGCAGTCGTGCAGTGCTGCCATCCATAATTCGGCAGTCGTGCAGTGCTGCCATCCATAATCTGGCAGTTGCACATTGCTGCCATCCATAATCCGTCAGTCGTGCAGTGCTGCCATCCATAATTCGGCAGTCGTGCAGTGCTGCCATCCATAATCTGGCAGTTGCACATTACTGCCATCCATAATCCGTCAGTCGTGCAGCACTGCCATCCATAATCCGGCAGTCGTGCAGCGCTGCCATCCATAATCCGTCAGTCGAGCAGCGCTGCCATCCATAATCTGTCAGTCGTGCAGTGCTGCCATCCATAATCCGTCAGTCGAGCAGCGCTGCCATCCATAATCCGTCAGTCGAGCAGCGCTGCCATCCATAATCCGTCAGTCGTGCAGCGCTGCCATCCATAATCCGTCAGTCGAGCAGCGCTGCCATCCATAATCCGTCAGTCGTGCAGCGCTGCCATCCATAATCCGGCAGTCGTGCAGCGCTGCCATCCATAATCCGTCAGTCGTGCAGCGCTGCCATCCATAATCCGTCAGTTGTGCAGCGCTGCCATCCATAATCCGGCAGTCGTGCAGTGCTGCCATCCATAATCCGTCAGTCGTGCAGCGCTGCCATCCATAATCCGTCAGTCGTGCAGCGCTGCCATCCATAATGCGTCAGTCGTGCAGCGCTGCCATCCATAATCCGTCAGTCGAGCAGCGCTGCCATCCATAATCCGTCAGTCGTGCAGCGCTGCCATCCATAATCCGTCAGTCGAGCAGCGCTGCCATCCATAATCCGTCAGTCGTGCAGCGCTGCCATCCATAATCCGTCAGTCGTGCAGCGCTGCCATCCATAATCCGTCAGTCGTGCAGCGCTGCCATCCATAATCCGTCAGTCGTGCAGCGCTGCCATCCATAATCCGGCAGTCGTGCAGCGCTGCCATCCATAATCTGTCAGTCGTGCAGCGCTGCCATCCATAATCCGTCATACAATATACTTTAAATAAAAACAAAAAAGTGCAAGATTTAATCCTATTAAAATTTCTGAAAACAAAATTAAATTTAGCACAATGTGTATGTGGTCTCTCTTCCGGTACATTATTATCTAAGTAAGCTTCATTATTATCTAAGTAAGCTTCATTATTATCTAAGTAAGCTTCATTATTATCTAAGTAAGCTTCATTATTATCTAAGTAAGCTTCATTATTATCTAAGTAAGCTTCATTATTATCTAAGTAAGCTTCATTATTATCTAAGTAAGCTTCATTATTATCTAAGTAAGCTTCATTATTATCTAAGTAAGCTTCATTATTATCTAAGTAAGCTTCATTATTATCTAAGTAAGCTTCATATTATCTAAGTAAGCTTCATTATTATCTAAGTAAGCTTCATTATTATCTAAGTAAGCTTCATTATTATCTAAGTAAGCTTCATTATTATCTAAGTAAGCTTCATTATTATCTAAGTAAACACATTATTTATAATAACCTAAATAACTAATAAGCCCGACAGCTTCATACTAGCTAATAATATTTTGAAAATTCTTAGTTTTCCTTATATTCTCGCGTATTCCCTTCATTTTAATTTACATAGGTCAATTTTTAATTTTGAATAACGCCATTTTTCACTAAAATTATTTTTTTTAATATTCATTCGTAGCAGCCAAAAGAACAATATCAACTACGCATGTTTAAGACTGTGATCAACATCATACCTCAACACAGACAATATCTTCAACCAATGGATCAATAATCGTATAATTTAAAATGCAATGTTAAAAGGATGTCATTATATATATACTCAATACACAGTAAAATATACGATAACATGAAGGATTCATTTATCACCAAGAAGATTCCTTAGAATAATGTGATTTATCTTACCAAATGTCTTAAACACGTCCGTGGAAGTAGCAGCTGCTCCTTATTTCTTCTTCAAGTATTGTTTAATTACTTACTTCAGCACTAAACATGAGTCAGCAGTAGATGATCTCTTGCTAACACCTTATTAACTACAAGTATAATACTTCATCCTTTCTAAAGTATATGATATGTGAATTTCAGTGATTTCATTAAAAAACAGGTCTAGAATTAGATGGTATCAGAACAGAACAGTTCTAGAATTAGATTGTATCAGAACAGAACAGTTCTAGAATTAGATGGTATCAGAACAGGTTCAGAATTAGATGGTATCAGAACAGGTCTAGAATTAGATGGTTTCAGAACAGATCCAGAATTAGATGGTAACAGAACAGACAAGGTCTAGAATTAGATGGTATCAGAACAGATCTAGAATTAGATGGTATCAGAACAGGTCGAGAATTAGATGGTATCAGAACAGGTCTAGAATTAGATGGTATCAGAACAGGTCTAGAATTAGATGGTATCAGAACAGGTCTAGAATTAGATGGTATCAGAACAGGTCTAGAATTAGATGGTATCATAACAAGTCTAGAATTAGATGGTATCATAACAAGTCTAGAATTAGATGGTATCATAACAAGTCTAGAATTAGATGGTATCATAACAAGTCTAGAATTAGATATCAGAACATATCTAGAATTAGATTGTATCAGAACAAGTCTTAAATTAGAATAAATCAGCATTTGTCTTTCGTGTCTGTAACTACACAATTACTACACAACTAATTACTCTACTACTACTACTATTGCTACTACTATTATTACTACTACTACTAATAATAGTAATAATAATAGTAATAATAACAATCATAATAATAATAATAATTATTATTATTATTATTATTATTATTATTATTGTTATTATTATTATTATTATTTTAATATCTTCAAAATTCTACAAGTACTTACTACAATAGTACTATTACAGTAGTACTACTACTGTAATAGTACAACTACTCTACAACTACTCAGGAGTACCTCTACAGTGCTGCTGTTACTACTACAGTATTGCTACTGATGTGCTACTGCTCCTGCTAATATAATACAATATTGCTACTTCCACTATTACTACTATTGTTGCTACTACTCTTACTATTATTTCTATTACTACAACTACTACTTACAATACTACGACTACTACTGGTACTACTACTACTACTACTACTACTACTACTACTACTAATAATAATAATAATAATAATAATAATAATAAATTGTTTCTTCAGTACACTTGATTCAGTTGCTGCAGAGTTAGTTGACATTAGTGGCCAGGTTGTAGAGTACATTCCTGTTAATGCAAACTTACATTAACCCGACTCAAGAAATCGTAATGACACGATTGCAAACAAACCATACCCCGGCCGGGATTGAACCCGCGGTCATAGAGTCTCAAAACTCCAGCCCGTCGCGTTAGCCACTAGACCAGCTAGCCACAATAAGATTCATCCAACTAGGTATATTTCTACACCATAGGAAAGTTAGCACAGGCACCACTGTGACCACAAATGCAAGTTTTTACAGACGAATCTCCAGCTAGCGTGGCCGTGACGAACTCTAGCTCAAGTCCCTTCACTGCCGTCAACATGACTCACGTAAACTTAAGTTAGTTTATATGACTGCTAAGGTTTACAATATTAACATTAACAGTTATGTTTATCATTAGGACATTTATCCCTTTTTTCCCTTAGATAATATGTTATAATGTTAAGCCATTATTACTTATGTTAAAATATATTGATGATAGTGATAATTATAATGTGAATGTTTAAGTTATGTAGATAAACAAAGTTGATATGATAAATGGGATTTTTAAAATAAATGATCTGTGTAGAATTTATTTGAGATCGCGGAGGTGTTGTTTATTGTTTATTTGACGATGACGGCAGATCAATAATTTTTTTTTTATTTTTTGGAATGGAGCTCCAAGTTTTAGGGCCGTTATTCACATCGAGTTCCTACGTTAGGTTAACTATGTTGTGTTGTGTCTCTGTCTTGTGTTGTGTGCCTGTGTTGTCTGTGTTGTGTCTGTGTTGTGTCTGTGTTGTGTTGTGTCTCTGTCTTGTGTTGTGTGCCTGTGTTGTGTCAGTGTTGTGTCTGTGTTGTGTCTGTGTTGTGTTGTGTCTGTGTTATGTTGTGTCTGTGTTGTGTTGTGTCTGTGTTGTGTTGTGTCTCTGTGATGTGTTATGTTGTGTCTCTGTGTTGTGTTGTGTCTCTGTGTTGTGTTGTGTCTGTGTGATGTGTTATGTTGTGTCTGTGTTGTGTTGTGTATCTGTGTTGTGTTATGTTGTGTCTGTGTTGTGTCTCTGTGATGTGTTGAGTTGTGTCTGTGCTGTGTTGTGTCTCTTTGTTGTGTTATGTTGTGTCTGTATTGTGTTGTGTCTGTGTTGTGTTGTGTCTCTGTGTTGTGTTATGTTGTGTCTGTGTTGTGTTGTATTGTGTTGTGTTGTGTCTGTGTTGTGTTGTGTCTGCGTTGTGTTGTGTCTCTGTGTTGTGTTGTGTCTCTGTGTTGTGTTGTGTCTCTGTGTTGTGTTTGTGTCTGTGTGATGTGTTATGTTGTGTCTGTGTTGTGTTGTGTCTGCGTTGTGTTGTGTTCTGTGTTGTGTTGTGTCTGTGTTGTGTTGTGTCTCTGTGTTGTGTTGTGTCTCTGTGTTGTGTTGTGTCTGTGTGATGTGTTATGTTGTGTCTGTGTTGTGTTGTGTATCTGTGTTGTGTTATGTTGTGTCTGTGTTGTGTTGTGCTGTGTCTTTGTGTTGTGTTGTCTCTGTGTTGTGTTGTGTTCTGTGTTGTGTTGTGTTTCTGTGTTGTGTTGTGTTGTGTCTGTGTTGTGTTGTGTCTCTGTGTTGTGTTGTGTCTGTGTTGTGCTGTGTTGTGTCTGTGTTGTGTTGTGTCTCTGTATTGTGTTGTGTCTCTGTGTTGTGTTGTGTCTCTGTGTTGTATTGTGTTGTGTCTGTGTTTGTGTTTTGTTGTGCCTGTGTTGTGTTGTGTTGTATCTGTGTTGTGTTGTGCCTTGTTGTGTTGTGCTGTGTTGTGTCTGTGTTGTGCTGTGTTGTCTCTGTATTGTGTTGTGTCTCTGTGTTGTGTTGTGTCTCTGTATTGTGTTGTGTCTGTGTTGTGTTGCGGGTATCCAGGAACAGTCGGAGTGCTGAGTTTAAGTTCGTACTAAGTACGTTTATTAAACAGATATTCAATAGTAGATATCAATGTTTAATGAGGTGAGAAAGTTAAGACTTTTGAGAAGACAGGTTACGTGTTTCCTGTAACTTCTCGAGCTAATTGTCGCTGAACCACAAGAATGTTTGGTGGATTATTCTGGCGGATCTGCAAGTTGCAGTGAAACCTTAAACGTGAGGCAGGGAGTGTAGTAGTGAGCAGTACAAAGTGAGGCAGGCAGTAGAGTAGTGAGTAGTACAAAGTGAGGCAGGCAGTAGAGTAGTGAGTAGTACAAAGTGAGGCAGGCAGTAGAGTAGTGAGCAGTACAAAGTGAGGCAGGCAGTAGAGTAGTGAGTAGTACAAAGTGAGGCAGGCAGTAGAGTAGTGAGCAGTACAAAGTGAGGCAGGCAGTAGAGTAGTGAGTAGTACAAAGTGAGGCAGGCAGTAGAGTAGTGAGTAGTACAAAGTGAGGCAGGCAGTAGAGTAGTGAGCAGTACAAAGTGAAGCAGGCAGTAGAGTAGTGAGTAGTACAAAGTGAGGCAGGCAGTAGAGTAGTGAGCAGTACAAAGTGAGGCAGGCAGTAGAGTAGTGAGCAGTACTAAGTGAGGCAGGCAGTAGAGTAGTGAGCAGTACTAAGTGAGGCAGGCAGTAGAGTAGTTAGCAGTACTAAGTGAGGCAGGCAGTAGAGTAGTGAGCAGTACTAAGTGAGGCAGGCAGTAGAGTAGTGAGCAGTACTAAGTGGGGCAGGCAGTAGAGTAGTGAGCAGTACTAAGTGAGGCAGGCAGTAGAGTAGTGAGCAGTACTAAGTGGGCAGGGCAGTAGAGTAGTGAGCAGTACAAGTGGGGGCAGGCAGTAGAGTAGTTGTGAGCAGTACTAAGTGGGTCAAGGGCAGTAGAGTAGTGAGCAGTACTAAGTGAGGCAGCAGTAGAGTAGTTAGCATACAAGTGAGGCAGGCAGTAGAGTAGTGAGCAGTACTAAGTGAGGCAGGCAGTAGAGTAGTGAGCAGTACTAAGTGGGGCAGGCAGTAGAGTAGTGAGCAGTACTAAGTGAGGCAGGCAGTAGAGTAGTGAGCAGTACTAAGTGGGGCAGGCAGTAGAGTAGTGAGCAGTACTAAGTGAGCAGGCAGTAGAGTAGTGAGCAGTACTAAGTGAGGCAGGCAGTAGAGTAGTGAGCAGTACTAAGTGGGCAGGCAGTAGAGTAGTGAGCAGTACTAAGTGAGGCAGGCAGTAGAGTAGTGAGCAATACTAAGTGAGGCAGGCAGTAGAGTAGTGAGCAGTACTGAGGCAGGCAGTAGAGTAGTGAGCAGTACTAAGTGAGGCAGGCAGTAGAGTAGTGAGCAGTACAAAGTGAGGCAGGCAGTAGAGTAGTAGCAGTACAAAGTGAGGCAGGCAGTAGAGTAGTGAGCAGTACTAAGTGAGGCAGGCAGTAGAGTAGAGAGCAGTATAAAGTGAGGCAGGCAGTAGAGTAGTTAGCAGTACTAAGTGAGGCAGGCAGTAGAGTAGTGAGCAGTACTAAGTGAGGCAGCAGTAGAGTAGTGAGCAGTACTAAGTGGAAGGCAGTAGAGTAGTGAGCAGTACTAAGTGAGCAGCAGTAGAGTAGTGAGCAGTACTAAGTGAGGCAGGCAGTAGAGTAGTGAGCAGTACTAAGTGAGGCAGGCAGTAGAGTAGTGAGCAGTACTAAGTGAGGCAGGCAGTAGAGTAGTGAGCAGTACTAAGTGAGGCAGGCAGTAGAGTAGTTAGCAGTACTAAGTGAGGCAGGCAGTAGAGTAGTGAGCAGTACTAAGTGAGGCAGGCAGTAGAGTAGTGAGCAGTACAAAGTGAGGCAGGCAGTAGAGTAGTGAGCAGTACTAAGTGAGGCAGGCAGTAGAGTAGTGAGCAGATACAAAGGAGGCAGGCAGTAGAGTAGTGAGCAGTACAAAGTGAGGCAGGCAGTAGAGTAGTGAGCAGTACAAAGTGAGGCAGGCAGTAGAGTAGTGAGGAGTACTAAGTGAGGCAGGCAGTAGAGTAGTGAGCAGTACTAAGTGAGGCACTCAGTAGAGTAGTGAGCAGTACAAAGTGAGGCAAGCAGTAGAGTAGTGAGCAGTAGAAAGTGAGGCAGGCAGTAGAGTAGTGAGCAGTAGAAAGTGAGGCAGGCAGTAGAGTAGTGAGCAGTACAAAGTGAGGCAGGCAGTAGAGTAGTGAGCAGTAGAAAGTGAGGCAGGCAGTAGAGTAGTGAGCAGTACAAAGTGAGGCAGGCAGTAGAGTAGTGAGCAGTACAAAGTGAGGCAGGCAGTAGAGTAGTGAGCAGTACAAAGTGAGGCAGGCAGTAGAGTAGTGAGCAGTACAAAGTGAGGCAGGCAGTAGAGTAGTGAGCAGTACAAAGTGAGGCAGGCAGTAGAGTAGTGAGCAGTACAAAATGGAGGCAGGCAGTAGAGTAGTGAGCAGTACAAAGGAAGCAACACACTTGCATATTTTCAATGAATGGCCACATTTTTTTGGAAATTTTCCTTCATATATCTTGTTTGTGAATATTAAATTTTAGTTTGAACTCAAGGTGTGTAACTAAGGATTTTGCCTCGTCTTATCTTACTATGTAATAACCATATATTTTTACGCTAAACTGATTTTTTTTTTTAGCTTTATTCCCAAAGAATATGTGGAAGACCTCAGTTTCGGGAGTGAGTGTTGGTTGCCGTCCGGGAGGAAATCTTTACCACCTCTTTGTTTACTGTATTGTTAAAGATGACTGCATCAGGGTTAAATGTGACGGATGCTGCGTTATCTGTAACCAGGACTGGCTTGCTCCTGGGAGGCATTTGATAAGTTATTTATACAGACGAGAAATAATAGTGGGCCAAGGACGTTACCTTGTGTCAGCACTTGTTGACAGTTAGGGTAGATGAGGTAGTGTCATTGATAGTCACATGCTGCCATCTGTCTGTAACACCTTAACCTGCTATTCCCAGAGTTATATTTCCAGCAGTAAGTATTATCATCTATGGTGTGAAAAGCTATTATTAGATCAGTAGAGAGACCAATCTGATATTTACTATTTTCCACGAGCGAACAGAGTTTAGCGTCTTTACGATATTATCAATGATACTTTTCCTGATCAGAAGCCAAATTGTCAAGGGTTAAAAAAATTTGTTTAGTGATAAATACATAAATTCGTCTACATATTATCTTTTCAAAGATATTCGATAATAAAGGTAAGTTAGAGATTAGTGTGTAGTTGTTACTGTCACCTGGATCACCTCCTTCATGCACTGGAACACTCGTGTAAACTTCAATATATCTGGGAAAGTTTAAGTTTCAATAGATTTATCACAGTTGCCATGATAGATGATAACACACGGGCAGCTCTCTTGTACAATAACTGTGGAATACTCGCCTAACTACCTACCTTCTTCATAATTTTTTTTGGTATTTAAATTACCTTTGTATGAGTTGTCGGGGACAGGTCGAGGGAACCTTGGTATTGTTACTGAGATAATAACTAACTTGAGCAACAGTGTTCGGAATTTTGCTGGCAAGTTAGTCTCTGCAGGTGAGAAGTCGTTTAGTTAACTTTTAGTATCAGTAGTGTGGATGAGATGTTCATTCGGTCTGGCCGCTACAGTTTCTTCTGTCTTGGCAATTTTGAGCAAGGCCAGGATTTGTGAGTGTGTTTTCCAGGTTTCCAGGTCAATTTTTATATAACCCTTTGAGTCTTGGAGCCTGTTAGCATAATACGGTTATTTAGATTCCTTAATGAGCATGGTAAATGTTAATGAACACTGTTTGTGCTAGTTCTTTGGAAATTAAGCCCAGTCTATTTTGTCAACTAATGTGACGTTGCAGATGATTAACCAAGAGTTATTTAGCCTCTTGTTTGCTTTGGAAGGGACAATACTTTTTATAGAAGCTTTGAAATTGCTAAGGAAATTTCGGACACTTGAATGAATTTAATTATGGCTTCTGCATTCTCTCTGCCAGTCACTGATGCTTACTGAAATAATCAAATTAAATATTTGCTGATGCCTTATAACGGTGCCTGAATGAAAAATTGCAGGTGTCCATAGGTAGTTTGGATATATTGATTACGAGGAAGGTTGGGTAATGATCAGTAATATTGCCAGTGATTATTCCAACTTTTGGAGATGTTATGTTTGTACAAGTATGATCAAGGGAAGCTGCAGATGGTTCAGTAATACGTGTGGGTTTGGTTATTAAGGGTAACAGATATTTGTGGGTCAGTTGCTTGAGTGAGATGATTGTCGACAGCAATTATTAAGTGATTCTTGTTTAGTTTATTATTTAATACTAGATCTTTGAGGTTATCAACAGGAGTGTTTATGTTGCTGTGTGGAGCTCTGCAGACACCAACTGTAGCTAATGGTGCTCATGTTGAGAAAATATGTGTTTACTGTGTTTATCTTCGGTGCATCATGTTGCGGTGCCACCTCCCTGATGTACTGGTCTGCACTTATGGATGGTTATGTATCCTGGTATGTTATGAATGTGTATTGTGTCATGTATTAGTCAGATAATGGAAGTTAATTTATCACGTAGTGACTGAAGGAGGGCTGTGATACCGTCATAGTGTTTACTTAGAGATCTGGCATTACAGCTGAAGAATGAGATGCTTTTCTTGTTAGGAAGAATGTTTACGTTTGGCTAGTTGTGTAGTGTTTTGCAGTCTTGGTTAGCTAGCTGTAAACTGACTGTTGCAGTGATTTGAGAGGATGTGAAGTTTTACATCAAGGATGATAGTTTTAGTATACAATGTTAGTGACAGTAATATAATCTATAAAAGTTATATGGTAAAATAGAAGTGTGTAATTGCTAATATTACTACTACAACTTCTACTATTGCTGCCACTACTACTAATCCTGCTTCTACTACTAGTACTACTATTACTAGTAATAATACCACTACTACAGTACTACAACACATCAACGCTACAGTAGTACTCTACACTAATACATATACCTCTAATACAATAATAAAACTCCTAATAATAATACAACTACTACTTCTACTGTTATTACTCGTACTGCTACTACTACTACTACTACTACTACTACTACTACTACTACTACTACTACTACTACTACTACTACCACCACTACTACTACTACTACTACTACTACTACTACTACTACTACTACCACTATTACTACTATTACGCACGACTGCAGTAACTAGTAACATGGTCTCAGACAAATAGAGAGATTAAAACCTAACAAATCCCCAGGTCCTGATGAACTGTTTGCAAGGGTGTTAAAGGAATGTAAAGAGGAACTTAGCATACCTTTGGCTAATCTTTTTAACATATCACTACAAACTGGCATAGTGCCTGATAAGTGGAAAATGGCAAATGTAATACCCATTTACAAGGCAGGTGACAGGTCCTTGGCTTCGAACTATAGACCAATAAGCCTTACCTTCACAGTGGGAAAATTAATGGAATCAATAATTGCCGAAGCAATTCGTAGCCATCTTGATAGGCACAGATTGATTAATGAATCTCAACACGGTTTTATAAAGGGGCGTTCCTGTCTTACGAATTTACTAACTTTATTCACTAAGGTGTTTGAGGAGGTAGATCATGGTACTGAATATAATGTGCATATGGACTTCAGTAAGGCTTTCGATAGAGTTCCACATCAGAGGCTATTGAGAAAACTTAAGCCACACGGAATAAGAGAATTTTTTTCCTGGGTAGAGGCATGGCTGACAAATAGGCAGCAGAGAGATTGCATAAATGGGGAAAAAATCAGAATGGGGGCACGTCACAAGCGGTGTTCCTCAGGGGTCAGTGTTGGGCCCGTTGGTGTTCACAATTTACATAAATGACATAGATGAGGGAATAACTAGCGACATAAGCAAATTTGCTGATGACACCAAAACAGGCCGTTCAATTCACTCTAATGAGGACCATAGAGCACTTCAGGATGATTTGAATAGACTGATGCAATGGTCGGAGAAATGGCAGATGC